>CAXIVR010001240.1:0-129399 GCA_964035755.1 Teleogryllus oceanicus
ACGGGAAACACATATAGAATAAATGTTTGCAATAATACATGTACATGTGTTATCGGTGCTACAGGAGCCTTTTGCAAACATCAATTTTGGGTTCAATGTAAAGAGAGGAGCGGTAACGGTAGTAGTAAAACTATCCAACAACACGTTTACTATCGCTTAGCTACAGGGAACATGTCTCATCCGAAATGGTTGATTCCGTTACACAGTTATCTATCCACGAATGGCGACACATTACCTGAGGACGAAAAACAGACGACTTGTGACGACTTTGCCGGCACGTCCACGGAAAGTAATTTGGAAAATATGAAAAACGAAGGTGAACGTATTATAAAAAAAATTTCTGAAAAAATGTTGCATTTTCTTAACGTTTCGCCTGACGTGGTGTTACCGAGTCTACAGAGTATGGAACACCAACTTGACGCGATAAAGACTTGTAATGCCTTTTCCTCCAATCTAATGTTGTTTGGAAAATATGCCTTCTCTAAAAAAAGAAAAGGAACAATGATTGCTGTACAACCGAGTGCAATTTCTAGACGAAAGACGGAAATAACCGGTCGCCGTAAACATCCAGGCGGTAGACCCTTGTTGGGCCATATCAACAGACAACCGGCACCACATGATTTAGGAGAATGTGTCGAAAGAAATATTCGTCTGGGAGGAGGTCATATAAAAAAATGATGCTCTGTTGTATCTCCTCCGACTGATGGTCCCCATATTTCCTCGTCTTTCGTTAAAAAAAGGATATTTGTATTTTTATATTTCAATATTTATTTGAAACATGTAATGTAATTTGAATAAAAAATACAGATTAGAGCAATATTTTCTTTTTTAATATCTCACCTACAACCCTACATCAATTTCATATTAATATTCCCTAATATTTTTGTGGTTAGTATTTCAACTATTTTCTCTATCCAAGAACGCATGTGTAATTTGTCTTTCAACCACATATATTTTCTCTATCCAAGAACGCATGTGTAATTTGTCTTTCAACCACATGTGTAAGTAAACATATTGAACAGAAAGAGTGATCACATACAGTATGCGCCATCAATCTTTGTGGTCGTTGTCTTCTTTATAACAAATGACACATACAATACCAGACATATGATTTACACACACACACTTCAGCCAATCAAAACCACACACACACACTTCAGCCAATCAAAACCACACACACACACTTCAGCCAATCAAAACCACCACACACACTTCAGCCAATCAAAACCACACACACTTCAGCCAATCAAAACCACACACTTCAGCCAATCAAAACCATTGTTACTCCATTCGATGTTTTATTTATTCTTGCATATTTCAAAATCAAAGTCAGTTATTTCTCTGGTTATTCTTCTAAAAGTTTCTCGGCTCTTGATAAATTAATATGGAGACAATTGTTTTATGTTCTCACGCTACCGCCTCAAACAAACGGTGTATCGAGTGTGAGGTGCTTGATAAAGTTAATTGTGCTCTTCAAAAATTACATCAAGTGCATAATGCATTATTTCAACTTGACTCAGAAACGCTCGCTTATATACCTGTTGATGTCTTGTGTCGTGTTGCGTGGCGCGACGTGGATAGCGTTTACGATAGATTACCGCGAAACATTCAAAACCTTTCTTGCATTCAAGAACTCAGGTTTTGTAAAGAGCATGTTAGACCCCTAGTCGTACGCAAGTGGATAATGGAGGAATTGGTCGTAGAAAACGCGATTGTGAGTTTTGTATATATTTTAATGGTTCCTGTGAACTACATAACGCACCATCGAAAAAGGACTGCTCTATGTGCAAGGATCTCCAACAACAACCCTGCATGGAACACGAACGCTACTATGGAAGACCCGTGCCTCTGAAGAAAAATTGTGATATTTGCAAAAGAGAAATTATTAGATCAGTACATATCTCACGACAATAAATTTCAAATCAATAAATGTTCCAAGCAAGAACACAAAGTCTGTCTAAAAGTTGTTGATACATTTTCACCACTGACAGTATGTATTTGAATAAAGGATTTCATAAAAGATTCTCTAATACTTGAGATATTTTTATCATATCTATCAAAACGTTTATTCAAAATTTCCTTTATATCATCTATTCGACACTCGTCACTTCGACCAATAATACGCTTTTCACAAAGCTCTCTAGGATAATTCAATATAATGAGAGCTTGATGATGAAAATTAAATTCATTGACATTATTACAATATGTTTTCCAACATTCGAATTGTTCTCGGTTCAGTGGAAACCATCAAATAAAAAAATTGTTTTTCCGTCGAGATAATCTTTAAAATATAATCTTTAATTAATTCGAAAGTGATATCATCTGGTACTTTATTTCCTTTTGAAATATATTTTTGTATTTCCTTTCTTTTATCGCATTTCGTTGTTCGTAATAAATTACCAATGGCAATATGATGTACATTTTTATTTGTTGTCTCCATAATTTTACAATTTGTAGTTTTTCCACATCCCGGTCTTCCCACTATATATATAATGTAATTCATCTCTCTCATAAGGTCTTATAAACTACCAACAATATGACAGATTATTATATATACTGTTACTCAGGAAGTGGGAGGGGGATTGTGCCAATTTAATTTTTAATTTATGTTTTTCTAGAAATTCTTTTGATGTTTCTTGATATATGGATATGTAAAACCAATGTACTTTGTTTGATTTTCGTTCTATAAAATCTTCTGATAATTTTTGATATATTGATGCTTGTCTCCAGTCCCATAATCCGTAAATTTTTCCATATCTTTTCTGATAAGCATTGGTACGTCGAAATACACCACCAATCTAATAGGTGTCCAAACTTGTTTAAAGTGATGTCCGATATTATTTGATAATGAGAAACTAAATCCCAATTGACTTTGTCTTGAAATTTTTCCAAAAACCTTTCCGATAATGTTTGATGTGTTGAAATTTGATTCCAATAGACTTTATTTTGAAATTTTTCTATCAACTCTTCTGGTAAAACCTGATATATCGATAGTAAAAACCAATTTAATTTATCGTTATATTTCTCGATAATTTTTGGCGATAATTTTTGATATTGTGAAAATTTATTCCAGTCAAATTTATTCCAGTCTATTTCCTCTTTAAATGTTTCAATAAACTCTTCTGACCACGTGAATAAATTAACCACATACATCCAGTTAATATTGTTTTTATTTGTTTTTATTATGGGGATTAATCCTTGATCTTTATAAGTATTGTAATAAATTAACAATAAATACACATTAACATTGGAAAATGTATGATAAATACATAACGGTATATAGACTTTTGTAGCGATATTTTATTTTTATAATATAATTTGCAGTTTGATTTAGTAATGTGGATACTTTCATAATAGAAATGTAATATTGGGGAGACCAGACCTCTCGTTTGATAGGTGGGAGTGAGCGGTATGGAGTGAAGAGGGTGATTTGGTATGACTGGTATTTAAATAGTAAATTGATCTTCAAAATAAACAGAGGGATACTTTTATTAGTTTATTTACTTCAATAATATAACTTAAGTCATCATACATAGTAAATAATAATTGACTATTGGTTTTCGAAATGACAATAAACAAACTGACAATAAACTAACAGAGGTATAATCTCAATAGCTTTAGCAGTCATTGACATTTGATTTACATCATCAATTACCGTTGTACAATAAGATTTTTTTTGGCCATATTCATTACAACACATTTTTACATCCACTCTGGTAACATATTGTTCATTTACTTCAACAATATAAGTCACTAAATCAGGTAAGATGTGACTAACATTCAATATTTTTCCAACAGAAGAACCAATTTGCTTTGGAATTGAACAATCAATTTGCTCCGTCAAATCAATAATATATTCTGTTTCTAATAAATTATTAAAATTTCTTTGTGCAAACGCTTCATAATTATCAAATTGCATTCTAATTACTGGTGTAATAAACATATATTCCGCTGTCATGTCGCTGTGCGTTGCTGTTCATTCGAACGTAGCGCGCCTTACAAGTGATTATGAGACGGGATCGCGTATATATTCCATAGTCGTCGCATAGGGAGACGGGTAGGGTGAAGAGGGGAAGGGAGGGGGTTGAGGATGGTTGGTTGGGAGGGAGGGTGTGTTATAGAACGTGGGGCGAGAGGGTGGTGTGTGTGTGTGTGTGTGTGTGTGTGTGTGTGTGTGTGAAAAGAGTTCCATAATATTTCCATAATCTGAACAGCCACAAGTTACCTACGTTGTACTTATAAATCCAAGAAGATTTGCTTGTGTAATTGCAACAGAATTGCAATGGAATTTTTCAATTTTCTTTTGTAATTGAGTACATCTTTTTGAAGTCATATTATCCATCACTAGAATGACGTTTTTACCTTCATTGTTAATATCATACTCTCCGTTTACCGAATAAATACAATTTAACACCAGAGGTATACAATAATACCTATTTTGCTGCAACACATTTTCATATTTCACCAAACTGTTGCCCATTTTACCGCTAAATGTCACGTTTGGCGTATTTTTGCGAATATTTTGGAAACAATTATGCTGTCTATATGATAATTTATTAGACAACCAACTTATTTGAATAGCTGGAACGTGAAAAACATTATTATCGCTAATACGTTTTGCTACGATAGACACAATGTGTTTATCGTTGTTGTTTCTATCAAACGCCTCCACTCTAACATGATCCCCACAAAATAAACCAAGATGCGTTAAACTGTGCGTCACAACGTATTCCAATCCAACAACAATTGGATCACAAATGAGTCTATCGTCGTTGGATATTACCACCTCTCCTTCTTTTACAAATTTTGAACAGTAGTAATCCGTAAATTGAATATAAGACAAAACGTTGGGCGTGCAATATAAAATATTTTTATCCAACGAGAAACAATTTTTAGACACTGGTTTTATTGGAATGTTCACCAAAGGGGAGGACTTGCGGCACATTTATAAGATATGTTTAATTTATTACAAATGTGAACAATTTTGGTATTTCCATTATTTTGTTTATAAGGACGTGTTATTACAATTAGCAATTTCCACTGGTTAAAGGGTTCTACGGTCTTCCAAGCAGCTAATAAACGTAAAACAATATCATCTATTTTAAAAAGATTATCGAGAATTATTAGAATCGTATTGTTTCCTTCATGTTTGAAAATTGAATAATTCATAGTCATGTTATTGTTAACACCACTTATTTGTTTCAATATATCTAAAAGTATTCATTGGATAGATTTTTAACATTTTGTACAGCTGATATTCCACAATCATCATCAAAGGATGTCGCGTGTACGGATCGATGTTGCACAATGATTTAACCGTATCATTGAGCATAACAACCATATCAAAATCGCGTCTCACGGAATCCATTTCCAAACACTTCTTTAATTGATTCATTGCTAAATGTGATTTATTTATTATTGCCACCTGATTTATCGCCGAATCGTTCATCGCAATAGTCGCCAAATTTGCAACAATCATTTGTGCATCCCGGCGACAGTTGTACGAAATATCATACACAGATATTCTATCGTCTTTTTATCGTTAGCGTCATTAAAAATTCTATCACGTCGCTTATAGTTTTCTTCACATATAGCGGTAGTTCGACCGAAGTTTTATTTTTCACAATGCGACACCCTCGTAATTTGGGTTCGCCTGTATATTTCCAGGAATGCGCAATTAAACCGTCTACATTGGGCTTTGTTGAAAAACATTCTAAAGTTGTAGGATTAATGTGAACCATATCCTTCATGTTATTTTTAATTTTTTCATCGTTGTCTAATTTTTACGAGCATATTCGAAAAACGTTTTTTCAAATTGATTGATCTAGTCAGCAACGCATCACGATTCCTCTCCTCTCTTCTTACCTTTGTCCTCAATCGTTTAACTATAATAGATGTTACTAAACATTTGTTCTTTCCTTCCTTTGATTTTTTAATAACCCCCTTTTGATTTTTTTTTTCTCGAAACATTTTCGTTTTGCTTCTCGTTTGCATCACCATGTTGACGTAAATGATAGATGGGTTTTGTCGTTGAATATGGTCCAACCGTCTTGTATTTCAAATATATTCGAATACTATCTCCCAATTTTCTAAAAGGTCTGAAACATTTGCTTTCGTTCGTCGTTGTTGGTTTCCTTTACCGCATTCCCATTTGTTCAAGAGAGTACTACAAGAGTTTTTCCTGGTGTTGATGAGATTACCCACCAATATATACCATATCCAGAAGTCATCTGTCGATAACGCATAAAGAGGGAAACAAGAAATCACGTGGCTCAAGACAATCTCAACGTCATCGTCCTCAGATTTTCCCCCACACAATCCGTTCTAAATATCGCCATCAACATATATCTCGCCTTGTTACATAAGTGTATATTTTCTTGTACTCTACATGCAGACACACTATTCATAGTACATTGTTTTACGCAATGACTGTTACTCGGACAGTCTATCGTGGGTAAATTTTTGAATCTGGTCAATTCTTCTTTGTGGATTCGTAGCTTTTGAGTAACATACGCTCGTTTGTCGGATGGCGTTGTTTCGTCAGTTATAATGACCGTTGTAATGACGTTTGCAATCAGTCTACACCACACGTCTTGTAGAGCCGAACACGCGCCCGCAAACGTGTCACTAAACGCGAGCGGTGTCGTTGGTAACCACTTGCAGTATGATGTCACGTCTTCGTTGTCTTCTTCGTCGTTGTGAATCCGTCCCAAATGAACGTCTGTGGCCCTATCGATGTATTCGTGCGGGGAATCGCACACCATGTTCAACAAGAGAACTCGAGAAGGGAACTTTGCAAACTTAGTGTAAAATAGTCGGATAAAATTATGTAAAGTTTCCATAATTTTCCATATTTCGGCTGGGTAGTTTGGAACAAAGGCAAGAAGGGAATGTAACTGGAAATCGAGTTACAAATGTGGTGGAGAGCGAACATGTCATGTCATTGTTGCTGTAATTGAGAACTTTGTAAATGATGTTCACTTCGCATGGTCTAACGTTGTAAAATTCTGAAATAAAAGAAGGAATTTCTTGTACGAGTTCTCGACCATTTGGAAATCGCGAGTAAGGCGCATTGATAACAATGTGACTGCAATTATTTTCCACGTCCACTCCGCACGTTAGGTCTACGATAGTGTCATTGCGCGACACGTGAGCATAGTCTTCAAAAGATCGAATCGGGCACCCTCGAAGGGAATGCATTGTCGTCGACCTACCACAAAGCGTTATATTAGGCAATGTATCGTTGGCCACTTCGCCTAGACCGAATCCAGATTCACGAGAGGTGCTTTCACCCGAGGCCGATGATTGTTTGTTTATGAAAAAGTGATCGTTTGGTATCGGAGAAGGATGAGAAAGTTTGTATTGTTGCCCATTTATCATTTTATACAATTTTTATCTGATACGAATTACAAATATGTACAATTTGTGTATACTTTACAAAATTATTACCCACTTTGGAAAAAGGATCAAATTCAAGCGATCGAAAAGAGTATTGAAAACGAGATAGACAATTGGGATCGTCTTATTACAAGTTACGAGGAATGGAGACAACAAAATAATATCGTTGAGACTAAAATTCTAGTTAATAATAGATTACTTTCATATATCGTTGAGAAAACAAATTACAAAATAACACCGTATAACGCGTATAGAATTATTAACAATTCGGAATACTTCACATGTCTTTCTCTTCGGAGTATAATTCCATCCACAACAGTCTTGGATTGGTTGAATTCTAATTATACATATTTATCATCTTCAGATATTTTATTACATCTAGCATCATTATATAAAATTGTTGAAAAAACAACGACAAATAACGACGCGGGTGAATTTGTGTGTCCTCTAATGCACGACTATGTAAACCGTGTCATTATATCTCGGGTTTGTTCGTGTCAGTGCCAACGATTTCTTAATCATGACAACGAAAATCTAAAAACGGAATTTGTAAAAAATTTTTATTACCTTTTTAGAATACTATTTTAAAGCACACCCGAAAGATAAAGACGAAACATGGGATTTCACAACTATCATTTATAACATGAAAATTATCATATATTATTACACACATAATTGTACATCTGCAGCTGAATTGGAATATTTATACGGAAAAATTAATTTTATCAAAACACGATTGGTAACTAATCGATATGATGAAATATTGGTTTTTATTTATTGGATGTATGAATTTGATCGTAGAGATAAATGTTCTAAAGATAGTTGGTGGAGGAATAATTTGTTGTCTACGTTGCTGCTCGTTTCCTAGAAAGTAATTTCGAAATTCATATACATCATATAGCATTAATTTTGTTTTTACATAAAAATTTTATTTATCACCAAAACATTTACAAAAAAATTAAATATTTGATAAAGCAAGTGATAAATTTTTTTTATAATCAATCAAGATATATTAAAATTAATTTATCCATAGCTTATATTTTAGCATTGGCAGGGATTAAAATAAAAATTAGACTTGATGAACAACATTATATTGATTTTAAGAATAATAGCGGCATTAGTAATGATTGGCCTTGGTGTAATATTAGCATATATGATATACAAAGGAATATAAAACATTCCTTTACTGGTTCCTATGTAATTTACAATATTAAATTTAAGTCAATGAAATAACCAAACAAATTTTGACAGAAACGTTATTTGTTGAATTTTATTACAAAAAAATATTAGGTTCTTATATAAAAGTTGTAGAAATGTACACCACGCGCTACATTAATAAAAACCACGATAACAAAAAAATTATTTTACCTTAACGAGGGAAATACGAGATATAAGTAAAATTCGTTATTATACTCCGGGCCGTGTATTAGGCCGCACTAAATTCGTAATATGGTAGCTTGAAAGATTTCCTGTCAGAATAGCCAACTTATGAAACTATAACTGTGAGTCTCTCGCTTTTGTTTTGTTTGTTGTCTCATTCACAATCCTTGCGCGGTCTCGATTCTTGTCCACTGTTCAATAACACATGTTTCGTTTTTTGGAGAATAATACATGTTTCGAACGAAGAGCACCAAAACGCAAAATGCAAATATTTAGCAACACTTGTAAACTAACACAACTTCACTTGTATGGCTTTGAATGTTGGCGGAATCTACGGAAGTAGTCATTGTTTCATTGCAAACTTAAATTTTAGAAAATGTCCCTACCACTTGTAGGTAATATATACTGGGTATTTGTGTGACGGTTGGCAACAACTTTTGCCAACATAAAACGAAACGAAACTACCCTAAATCGAGTATAAATGTATGTTCTCATCCGACAGTGACATTTTTCAAAAGTTGTCCCGTTAGTTCGGCTTTTTAGCTGGCCAGCAGTCTAACCCTTTTCCCTCTTACGATATAATATGATTTAAATTCTTGTCTCATTTTCCTGCAAGAACTTGTTCGTTATTATTTTTATATAAATTCATAATGAATTAAATATTTGAATAAAAAAATTAAATTCTACAAATAAACAAAATATACGAAATCACCCTTAATAATTTTTTTAACAACAATTTTATTTTTTTTTAGTTTCACTAGTTCCTCCAGCATAGTAGTAGGCACGTCCAGGTCCTCCAGCATAGTAGGCACGTCCAGGTCCTCCAGCACAGTAGGCACGTCCAGGTCCTCCAGCACAGTAGGCACGTTCAGGTCCTCCAGCACAGTAGGCAGGTTCAAGTCCTCCAGCACAGTAGGCACGTTCAAGTCCTCCAGCACACGAATCACGTCCAGTTCCTCCAACACACGAATCACGTCCAGTTCCTCCAACACACGAATCACGTCCAGTTCCTCCAACACACGAATCACGTCCAGTTCCTCCAACACACGAATCACGTCCAGTTCCTCCAACACACGAATCACGTCCAGTTCCTCCAACACACGAATCACGTCCAGTTCCTCCAACACACGAATCACGTCCAGTTCCTCCAACATACGAATCACGTCCAGTTAGCCAATCACTATTACCTCGAATACAGTGATTAGGTTTAATTGATGTTGTTATTTCACTTACACTACATCCACTTAAACCTGCTCCGAATTCATCATTTTCACCAATTTTCTTCTTAACGCAATTTTCTTCGTTACCATTCCCATATTTGTATCGCCAGGTATCTTTGTACATTTCTTGGCTCCAAATACACTCTCCTGTTTTTCATCCCAAATATATTTTAAATCATTGTCTCTTTTAACTTCGACTATTTCATACTTTTTATCACTGAAAACGGAATCATTGTCTCAAACTTCAATTATATCATAGGTGTTCTCTATAGCATTCGTCACTGGAAGTTATTATTAACTCTTTGCGATTTGCGAAATGATGGCGGATGGTACTGTTCGCTCTCATTATATATGCATAGTTTTACAAGGGACGGGGAGTGGTGGTGGGAACGCGTTTATCCAATCGTATTTGGTGTATACACATGTGCGTAGTAGAAAGGAGAGGGGGTTACATATGTGCGTAGTAGAGAAGAGAGGGGTATTATACAACGGGAGGAGAGGGAGGGGTCTGTGGTAATAAACATGATGTATAAAATAGGCTCATTGGTGATTTATGCTCGTTATTGATATCACAATGTACTTGATTAGTGGAAGTACTGCTTCTGGTAACTATGTAAGTGATTATTATTTATGGCGGCGTTCCGTGTTATTATTATGATAACCATATGTTTATTTATAATAGCAATTATCATATGTTACAAATAATATCATCCTGACATACAAATCATATGATAAACCTCCAATGTATGAATCACCTGCATATAAAAAACGTGACGATCAATATGATGGTCGGATCAATTACTTTTGCAATATACATCGTGAATCTACGTTTGTATATTAAAACCATTGCGAAGATGAGGGTTATTTAATATGACAAACAAGTTGTGTGATCAATATGATGAACGAGTCGATCGATTGTATGATTATAAAATTTGTGTAATATTGAAATTAGATGTGTTTATATATTTAATTATCCCAATTTTCTCTCATTCGTCTATATAACCCTAAATTTACTCTAAATTACGAATTTTGTTGATAAAATTCGCTACAACTAATAGTTTTCTTATAATAATTAAAATTCGATAACCCAAAAAATAAAATGTTATTAACAAATTCTTATGTTTTTGGAACCTTCTCTTGACCATGAGATCACAGTTTGATTTTTAAGCGTCTTCTAGACAAATAACTCACAGTCGTTTGAGCCTTTGACTACAGAATTTAAGGTTCGAGTTTCGACAGGAAAGTTTGATGAAAAGTTCCTTTTATATTTAAGACACAGATTCTTCTTGAACTGTTATACTAAAAATGGAACAAGTTGATTTACCTATATATTTTATGAATAAATTAGATGTTACCCTTATTACCGATAAAAAAATTTCCATTCTTTTTCCTTCTTCATTTAAGTTATCAAAAAATATTTATAATGTAATTAAAATTTTATATTTCAGTGCAGATGTTGTTGGTGTCACAAAAGAAGAATCTCACAAAAGAATTACAATTGCAATTGAATATTGTATAAATGTAGGATTGAGTTCGCTAAAAGAATTTTACAATAAACAAATTGAGAGTGTAAGCGAAAAAAGTCGTTTAGGCAAATTATAAACAATATGATTTTGCACATCGAATCTAACAAGCAAAAGTTAATCGACATTTTTTATATTAGGTATTTACTCACGAACACCTCAAAACCTACTAAAGAAATACCAAGGAGGAATAACATTATTCATCTAATAAAATATTTGGATGAGAAACTGTGTAATCCCCAACTCTATCCGCAGATGGTTTCGTTAATCGATCATATTGTTACGTTAGCATTGTTATTTAGCATTTTAGAACGCGGAAAAACCACAATAACGATTTTACAACGTTAGATATCATAGTGAATAGAATTTTGTATTCATTTTTCATTCTAAATCAAATTTTTAACACCCTGGAAATCAGAACCGTGGCATCGTTTATTGGATGGTGATAACAAAGCGGAACGGTTTGAAAACATTTTATTTGGAAATGGTAACATGTCGCTCCAAAAGAAAATGTTTTATAAACGACGAAACTTTATAGAAAATTTACTTTTTCTCTACCGACAAAAGGAACGTATTTTAATTAAAACTGTAATAGTTCAAAATAAACATAAATTAAAAAATATAGAAAAACCCAGCAACAGGAAAAACACAGACATATCGTAGAACAATTGATCGATGGTAATAAATATCCCTTTGTAGAAACTTTGCAAAGTAAACAATTTATATTGCGTCTTGTAGATTTAGTCGATAATAACTCCTCCTTTACGCAATATATTTTTATGTTTGAAAGCGTATTTTCTACGCTTAGAGATATGTATATCGCACGCATTCAAGAACAATTAGTAGATAATACACATGATAGGATGATGATATCTTTTGCCTACCTTTATATGATATAATCGCCAATAGTTTTGATGGAAATTTTAAGAGGATTGAAAAGGAAAAAATTGATTTGAAGTTGGAAAAAAATTTGTGTTGTGGAGTGTTTATTCCAAAAGTAAATTTTATATATGACTGTATACAATATCTGATAAGCGCACCAGAAACAGATGAAAATGAGAAGGAATAGACTTTATATAGCAATTACAAAAATAAATTGTATATATGACTAAAAATGAAATGACTAAAAATGAAAATATATAACAAATACAAAATGACAATTACAAAATTGTTTTTTTATCAAAAGCACAAAAACTTTAAATGGGAGGGGAGTGATTTTACTCTTTTCTTCTCTTCCTTCCTTTCATCATCTCATCTTTATTTCGATTTCTCTGGGTTTTTTTTCTAATAATTTTAATCGATTGAGAAAATTTTTTAAATTCTTCATACGCTTTCTCGAGCGAAATAATAGTTTCTGTGTCAAGAAAAACGTTAGACCAGTCGTAAGATTTTGTAGTTAAAGTTTTTGAAAGACCGACAACATTAGTTTGGATAACGTTTCGGTATATTCGTTATCCAAGCATTCGTTTAGACCGAAAAACGTTTCCTAACTCCCCGAGCAAAACAAAGCAACGTGTGTTAAAAAATCGACGCGGTTTTGACTCTTGTTTTGCAATGGAACGGGTTGATTGGGTAGAATCATGTAACGACATATAGCTACATCTATCAATACACCGTCTCTAGAACACAGTGACGTTATTCTCGGATCTCCTTCGTTATTTATAAAATTGCTAATTTCGTGAATGGGTGTTCTGGATTCCAATGTTGCGATATTATTCAAAATGACGGTCGAAACGACGATCCGTACCGTCCGTGTGGAGACACTGTATCAAACATTTCGCTGAGACCGCGCAACGGTCGTGCGAGACCCTTTTGCCCAGCAAGCGTAAAGAGTTTGGTGCCCGGGTAGATGGGTGAATCAACGGTCACGGTGACAGCTATTGTAATTTCAAAGTTTGTTTCCAATTCGAACGGTGTTCGTTCACAAAAGACCTTTGTTTGTATCAATGGTTTGTGATTCGCATTCACACCCGCGAGAAAACAAGTTTCTTTAATTTCTAAGATAAAATAGGTAATGCGTTTATCATTGTAAACGTAAATTTTTGAATATTTGCTCTGGACACTCGCTTCTTCTAGGTCCGTAAAATCGGAACTGTGGAAAATTAGAGCTAGCCATATAAAGACTCCAGTGACCATACCGTCTGGATTTTTAGACGTAACGAGGGCTTGTCTGGGATCCGTTATTAAAATTTTATCCTTTTCATGAACTTTTACGGTACGATTCGCATTTAAAATATTTTTTGACGAATACCGGAATTGGCGTCAATGACGTACGCGTCTTGTTCCGTCATTCCGGCAACATCATCAAATGTTGCAGGCAGCAAAAGAAACGAGCCATCAAGATCAGGATCAGAGGAAAAAAATCGGGGATGTCTGTCGCTTCGGAGGCTATGAACGGCCTCGTTACAGTCTCCAGACTTTCCGTCTACATACACCTGAGAAAACCTTGCCAAAAACTCGGCGTGACGGCTAAATTGTACGCTTGATGCCGTATTGAGAATTTGATCAAAACCATATTGCGTTTCGAGACAGACGTGTGTAAAAATTCTTCTACTGTATTCGGTCCTCGAATAATCGTTTCCAATTCACAGTGTGAACGTACGTCGGTAAAATGTTGGTCGACGGCCGCGGCGCCTCCCATCCAATATTCGTGTTCGACGCGAGAGCACAGCACGCTAACGTGCGTATGTGGAATGACATAAGGACGCATCAAGACACCGTCTGTTATGGTTACGGAAAAGAAACACTCGTTGATTCCATACAACTGCACATCTCCTCTACAATGTCGTTTAAGAAACAAAGTTAAATGAATCTCATCTTTAGTATCTTTTAAAAAATCTTAGTAGGTACATTCATGATAAGGACGCGCTTTCCTTCTCCGGTGGCAACGACGGTAACGATTGTTTCTGACGATAATACCAAAACAAGAGCAATCTGTGCAGCTGGACAACGTCCTCGTTTCTACATCTACTCTCAACAACGCCCTTGCACGAGTATAATTTTTTAGGTATCTTATTGCTTTTGCCCACAAATTGCTCATCGATAAAACCCTTTCCGTCTGGATACATAGCCGAAGAAAACTGACGATTTCTATTTCTATTCATAGTCGTATTATAACTACACACGATAAAACGTATCATTGTAATGTTGGATATGGTGATTAAATTAAAAATCGTGGGTACATTCCTCTTGTTAGTTCTACCGAAACCAACGCCACCACTTTGAGTGGCTTTGGTTTCAGTTTCATTATGATATACGTTAAAGTGTCTCTGTTCACGTGAATCTAAATCGTTATTGCACATGCTGGTTCTAAAACTAAATCCCCATTCTAAAAGGTATCCTCCACAGACGTTGCTCTGGATCGTACTATCGTTGTGATTGAAAAAATCCGTTTTTCGTAATATATTTGTATAGTAAAACCACAAAATTTTTAAAACATTTATTTTTTAACGAATCGATGTGCATATTTGTTTCTAGAATTTCACACGCAAAAGAAGTGTAAACGTTTACGTCATTACACAAGAGTTCTTCAGCTTCGTCTTCCGTAAAATACTTGTCGGTGGCGATGTGGAAAACTCGTTTCAATTCTTCGTTCTGCGAAATTGCTTTTTCCGAAGCGTCGGCACGACGACACATAATTTTCTTTGAATCTACACCAATCGATAGTTGCATCATTTTAGAAGCGTCCGGATAGAACATGATGACCGAATTGGGAATATATCGTTGTGTAGACGGTTTTCCGCGCATCACAAAGGCGTTTGTATTATTACACACCTCTGTACGCCACGAACAACGCAAGTGAGAGTTTATGATATACGTTCCACGGAACAAACGTGTACGCTCATCGTCCAAACCGAATGCATATTTCACAGATAATTTATCGTCGGCGAGAATCGAGAGGCGGGGTAAACAATATCAGATTCCACTCGCGACCCAATCATAACGGGCATCGCGTCACACACGTGGCGATTCCATAAGCAACGCAACACGTATATGACTTGTTGTTATTTTTAAAAACATCTCGAAAATCTCGACGCATGTCCTGCCGAGTCGAATCGGGATACAAGTCGCTGTCGGCGTCGCCAAACGTTTGCGTTTCAAATAGGGACGTGGTATTGAGCGCAAACGGTGGAGACGGAAAGTCGTTAAAATATAACAAAACCAATTTATTACCTTCCCTTTTCACATAAACACGCAAAATCAAATAAATAGTAATCAAATTCATCTACAATACGATCGAGTTGAAACGAATTATTCATTGTGTCTCTATGTAAAGACAGGAGTGAATGTCGATATTTTGTTTGTTTCTTTTTATGTTTATATGTTCATTCGTAACAGAGGAGGAGAGGTCATTAACCTTTTTTTTATATATATAGAAGTGCTGCTGTTCTTCCCAAGAAGTTGCTTTTCAATTTTTCTTTGTGCAAAGATTTTTGTTTTTCAATTTATGAGGTGAAAAGAAAGATATGATAGCGTGTATGTCAATTTCTACGGAATAATCCAATAAATTTGAGTCGCTATATTTTATAATGTTTCCGTTGATGATAAATGAAGGAAGCAAGTCATCACATTTTGTTTGCCTAACTGTTGTGTCTAGTTTTTTAGTGAGTGAGTTGACTTTATCAAATTGTGATTCGATGAAGGAAATTAGTTCCTTACAGGAACAAGCGTGTTGATAGCGACGAATAAGAGTCGCCTCTGTCGCGATCGAGGCATCCAATGACGGCGACTCTTTTAGACTCTTATACATTTTGGTTTGATTGTTATACGATACACGTTCCCGTTGTAAAATTTTATATGCAGCAATAATTTTATTTTCTAAATTTTCCTTTTCAATTTCAAGTGCTTTGGGTACTTCGAGTTCAACGCACAATTTGTGAATATTGGTATCGTTAGAGAACAAAGAAAGAGATGATTTAGGTAGAATAGTATCCACGTTGATTGCGGTCGTCGTTGTTTTGTCGGGATTATCTAAGCGCTTGCGTAATGTTATTAATTCTTGTTCTATCGTTTTCTTTTGAACTTTTACATCTTCCAATGTTTGTTGAATCAATTCATAGCGTTTGTCTTTGGAGCGTTGTTCTTCGGTTAGTGATTTGAGTTGATCTTCCGTTTCCTTTATAATGTGTCCCTTTTTCATTAGCTCCGAGTTAATAGTTTCGTTTGAACGCATTAATTCTTGAATATTGTTTTCCAATAATGATATTTTTGCAATTTTTTCCGCAAGGGCATCTACAAGTTTTTTCTCCTTTTTACAAACTCGTCTTTTGTTTTTGATTCCAATATTTCCAATTGACTCCGTATTCTTTCAAAAGATTTTTTTATCCTCACTATCCTTTTGTCTGCGTCCTTTCAAATTTTCTAATTCTGTTTGCATTTCTTCAATAAGTAACATTTGTGCTCTGAGCTCCTTATTTCTTTGGCTTTGTAAAATCTTCAGTTGCATATGTAATTGGTCAGTCTCGTTAGCTTTGATTTTGAGCTTATCTTGACTTTCTTGATTTAATTTTTGTAATTTCAATTTCATCTCTACAATTTCTTCATCTTTTTTTAATTTCGTTTATTTTCTCCTTCATCATCGTTTGTAAGTTTTAAAATTTGAATCACTGTTATCCAATTTTTTAGTTTCTCTTTCATAGTTGCAATTTCTGTATTTTTCTCCAACAATTCCCTTTGGTGTGTGTTAATTTTAATGCTAATTGTTTCAATTTCTTGTAATTTTTGCTCCAGTTCATTAGATTTATCATCTTCTAATTTTTGTAATTGTTTTTCCAAATTCCGTATCTGTTGCTGTTTCGTTTCATTTTCGTTTCGTTGTCGTTCCTCTAACGCGTTCAATTTTGATTGTAATGTTCTCAATTCATGGTTTTTTCTTCTAACTTGGTGCGTTGCCCTTTTATTTCCTCATCCATAGCGATATTTTGTTGTTTTAATTGATTCACTTGGTTAATTTTTTCTTCGAGTTCCATTCCTTTTTGTGTTAAATTATGTCGGTTTTCATCTCTTAATTTTTTTATATCATTTTCAAGTTGAATAATTACTTGATCGTTTGTGTTAATGGTTTCTCGTAATTTTTGTGCATATGTATGTGCGTTTCTGCGAGTTTCTTCAGAAACGTCTTCTTGACCAATTATTGCAATAACCATATCGTTATTTTCTTTTCAAATTTCTTGATTTCTAAAATTTGATCATTGATTATACGATTTTTTGTATCTAAATTTTTTTTTAATAATTTCAAATCTTCTTCAAGCTGAGTAATGTTTGCTTTGTATTGTGTAATTTCTTGTTCTAATTCTTGTATTTTTATTTTGTTTTTTTGTTGTTCGTTTTCATTATCCCTTTGTTGTTTTCGTTTGATTAACACTTCTTGTTGTTGTTGTATACGTATTTGCTGGTCCAAACTATTTATTTTGTTAACAAGTTGTCTTTCATTGTCGCGCAATTTCGTATTCATCTCTGTCAATTCTTTTATAAGAACATTATTGTCATCAATTTTTCTTTGAAACAGTTGTATGTTTGCTTCTTTCTGTTTTATTTCACTGCGTAGTGTTATTCCTTGGCTTAACATTGATATTAGCGATTTCGTGTGGGTAGTATACTGGGGATTGTATTCAAATCTTTCCAACATATCCTTTAATTGATTCTCAATCTCTTGAAAATGTGATTCCAAATGTATAATCTTCATATTTTGGTTCTCTTTAATTGTTTGTAATTTTTTATTGTCCCACTAAGAGTGAGATTTGTAGCTTCAATACTTTAGAATTTTGGACGTTGGTATTTAAATCATTTAATTGATCCCTCAGCCTGTTTCGTTCTTGTTTCAAATTTTCAAATTGATTTTGATTCTGTGGATCATTCATTTCTGCAGTAATCTCGCTCAGAAGTTGCCTAAATCTATAAAACACTCCTTGGGTATTTGCGGTCCTAAGGGTTTTCCAGTTTTAATATCATTATAAAGTTTTGAGGTTTCTTCTTTCCAATTCTGTATCTTATCTATCGTTAGTGTTAATTCTTTATTGGTTTTGAATGATCTGTTGTTTGCCATATTCCTCCTACCATGTCTCTCGTCTTATATATGAGGCGTTCTCGCAAAGGTGTTATCCCGTATTCTTTGTCGATAAAAATTGATCAAGATATTGACCTATTTGATTAATACTGGCATAACATTTAGATAGAACATTTAACTTGGATACTTCGTTCAAAGTAAGCGTATTCGTAATGGTTTGTGGTGTTAGTTGCGTCATGCCTACGTTCGTTCCCCATTCTTCTGGCAAAGTTATTGGAGGTTTATCCGATTGTATATTGGAGATAATTATAGGTAATGTGTTTGTCAAACACTCGGAATGTATACTTCGTGAATGCGTTTGATTTTTTTTGTGGTGATGTTTTTCTTCTTCTCCAAATTCAATAACGTGTCCCATGGTGTACTGATCTATAGTAATTTTACCAAAACACGGATGGAGTACACTTCCGTCGGTACAATCGTTACCATCGATTCTATCCATGTTTTCGCCGAATATATACCAAAACCGCGTATATGGATATTTTTTCCACAGGAAATGGAGAGAGCGTGTTGTGTTTGTGTGTTTTTTATCCATATATCGAATGGATGGAAGACTAACAATTCGATTGAATGTTTCACGCGAGACAGTGTGGGAATATTTGGCGTAGTTTACAATGATACCGTCCAAAGGATAGGCGAAAAAGGCCACTCCTGATATAATACGACGACATTTTGCGCAATTGACAAACGCCTTTAGACAGTTTGCGATAACTATACATCCATAACTGTGCGCAACTAGATAACAAAAGTCGAAAGTGTCATTCTCGTCCACTATACGATGGATTGTAGTGTGTAACGATGTTAATACATTTGCATCCGTGGGGCACTTGCGCCAATCATACGAAAAGGTCGTATACGATGTTTTCATTTTCTCCAAAATGAGTTTCACTTTACCGTACACGTCGTGTGAATATAAGCCGCCCACATAATCGATTCTATCCAAAACGCGGTCGGGAACCAGCGGGATTTTGGAATCCATGAGAATATTTAACGCTGATGGGCTAAATGCGTCGTTCGTCTCGACCGGTAAATGAAACATTTTTATAATTATCGATAGTAAAGCTTTACCATGATTGAGAGGCAACGGCCATATGACTCTATTTTCAAACATCAATTGCGTTCCAAACAAACCTGGAATAAATAAAATTTTAGTCCTTTGAACCGTCTCTTTCATTTTGTTATTTTTAGTTACATTCTTAAAAAGTTTTTTTTTTATTTTACGAAATCAAAAAAAAATAAAGCAATCTTTTTTTACTATAAGGGATATACATTATGATTCAAGAATGGATAAATATAATATTTTTATTATAATTATATTATTGATATGTTATTTTAATATGTTAATAGTATATAAAATTGATAAATTAAATACGTTTCTACAACACACGTTACATCGTAAGATTATTCATGATTTTGAAGACATAATAACGCGCGAACGTAATCGGTTTGGACCACCATCGTCGATACCACCGGTTTTGTTAACACCCGGTGTTCCTTCCGCCCCTCCGTACAAAGACGAAGCAATGCGGTATAATGTTCAACTTGTGTGATCAAATCGATAAATTATTTAACGGTAGATATTGAAACGTATTATTAGGGGTCGAATCTATTTCATAATGATTTCTATGAAAAATTTTATTTTCGACAAAACGAATAAAAAAATTAAATTCACGGATCAAGTTTTCGTTTCTATCAGTTAAATTTGTATGAAAGTATGTGAGAATAAGACAAATATTTTTAAACAAAGAACGTTCGTTACTTTTTATATCTTTAACGATTTTATTTAAATTTTGTATTTCATTCTCCCGAAACAGAGGTTCATAATTTTTTGTAAGTTCATAATCTCTATTACAAAACAATCCCCAAACATATAAAAATATATAAAACTATTTCTTTATTTTTATCATTTTTATACAATAACGTCTTAAATGTGTCGTTTTTATTATCTAACAGCGTAGAACAAGGTCGTTGTAAGTAGTCCCTTTTTTTAGAAAAATAAGAAAATATTGATTTCAAATACAAAACCAGATATGCCAAATATGTTCTATTCTTTTTCGCGGGCGGACAAAAAGAAACTAAATGTCTAAACGCGGTATACATGGTAAAAATTACATGTATATATGTGTGTTTTTGTGTCGTCTCTGTATGATATTGTAACTCGGATAATATCGATGTATATTGTTTGCTTTTTAAAACATGATAACATATCGACTCGTATATCTCTCAGATTCTTAACTTCTTTTGAAACACGCCGGGTATCTTAAAAATATAAATCAAAATCGAGAAAAGAACGAGCATATTATTACAATGTGGTAAGAACGCAATTATAATTATTAAAAAAATTACAAACAATGTCGATATAAAAACAAGAGGACGAGAGATAATGCCCGATGGTGGTGATTCGATAGGCAAAACACGCATTTTGGAATAAACAAAGTCGTAAAATTCACATTGTTTGATGAAATGAGTTTCCAAACTTTTAAGAAAAAGAGGCATATTCGTCTGTATAAAGTAGATGACCGGAGTGGCTAACCTCGTTTGCTGAATATCGTCATACGTTTGCGCTACAGCTCGGCCATATAGAAGCCCAAAATCTCTCGATAGATTACCGGTGTTATTCAGTTTTAACGGATCTTTAACCGTTAATATAATATCGACAATTGTTAATGTTAATAACGTAAAGTTTATTACTGCAGCTGCAATGTTCACCCAGGAATCGCGAATGCTATGGAATTTATAATGGCTACACAAACGAGCTTAATGAGTATCCTTTTACATAGATTTACTATAATTTTTTTAAAAATATTGACAACAATTTTGCGACCTACTATTAAAGTTAATTGACGAGTTAAATAAGTAGGAACTTTTGAGAGAAGCGACACGATTCTATTTTTGAGAATACTCAAACTCTTGTCCACTATGATACCGGCCATGACTTGAGTCACGACTGTATTTATAATATTACCCCAATTTCCCTCGATATTATCAAAATAAGCGTCTATGGTGGGATCGTGCATAAAATTGGTTATATTCGAAAATATAGTTTTCTGCATGGGTAATTCATACTCACGAAGTCTGTGAAGTTGCACGAGATATTCGCGCCAGTCCCGTTCGCATCGTAAATCCACGTCATTTACACGCATTTTGTATCCACCGAATGCATCATATAATGTTTGTTTACTCGAGTAGAAATTGGTCCACATTTCTTTCTCTTCTTTTCTAACCCTAATACATTTATGAGATTATTTAATGGTAACGGGACTTTTTCTTTTTTGTCATCAACGTCGGTTTATCCTCCTCAATACTAATTCTATAATATTCATTAGGCACATCTAAACCGATTCCGTGCGTCGATCGAGTAACTTTAGGTACATCGTTAAATTTATTTTTAATTTTCGAATGGGTTCCTTTTATTATTTTACTTAAATATTCTCCAATAAAAATCCCGCAATTTTTGACCAGTTGTCATCGAACAAGTACCTGTATGCGAATCCAATTCCATACCGCTCAACAGACAATATTCAGGGTCATTTTTGCGTAATAATATAGATTTCGTCGGTGGGTCAATATTTGACCGGCAACAATTTCAAAACCATACGGAACTCTGGTTTCATCGATTATCGGGGCGAGCACATTTGGAGATCCAAATATATAGATGGGTCGAATGTCCACATTTTGAAATCGCATCAAATCAGCGTTAAAAAGAACGTGCGAAAGTCCGGATTTTCGTCTGCGTTTCTTCTCCCTCGTCTGTTTGTTTCTTCATCTTCCTCTTCTATCGCGTCGGTGAAACACGAGTTTCCACAGAGATTGAATGTCATTTTATTACTTCCGTCTTTAAATTGAACAACGTGCCGTTTATTATCATCTATGGATTCAAATCCTGTCTCGAATCCGTTACACAAGCAATCGTTTTCGTCTGTTCCTGGTATAATATCGATGCAATCAATGTGCACGGAAGCATCAGGTTCAAACATCACTGTAGCGTAAATGGCATCGCTCAAACCATAAATGTCATTCGATGCTGGTCGAATCAAAATGCTCGTGCTTTTTCCGATGGGAGTAGACAGAGCTTCGTTGAATAACCGAACGAAGGCATGATTGGTTCCATAGATGTCAGCTAATTCAGCAATTTCTGGAGAATCTATATTCAAGTAACCACATTCGATTGCTCGTACTAAATTCATTATGTTTCTTATTCAGATATCTTATTGATTTCTCTTTCTCTCTCTCTCTCTCTCTCTCTCTCTCTCTCTCTCTCTTTCCCGTGTTATATCCAAAGTTTCATTTTATTACGAAATGTGTATTGATGTTCTGATAGTTCTGTAAATGTTGACCAATTTAATAATATCTGGAGAATTTATATTCCTTCTTTTCAATAACCGCTAATCCTTTTTCTCATATTCCTATGAACATGTTCCAAATTCAATGCTTGTCTCCACAGTTTTACTTTATCGCAAGATACATAATTGTACTTTGATATACCGATGGGCATTACAGCAGTTGCTATCCTAGACAACTCTTCTCCTCCGTCCTCATCTACGGGCACTCTATTCATTACATGTTCTATAGTTTGCTGATTTGTGTGATCGGATCGACAAATTGTAAAACACTCTGCGTATCCCCAAATATTGGTCGCGTTAAAAGCAACGACGAACTGTATTGCGAAAACGAACTTTGGATCGGAGAACAAATATAGAGTTCCGGTAAAAGCGTAGGGTGGAAGCTTTCCTTAATAAGATTGTTTCCACACGGAGCATCGTCGAATAAGGGGAGCGTATTCGAATTAAAGATAAAGTGAGAATTTATAAAATGATGTTTTCGATTGATACCACGTAAATGTAAAGCATTGCCTCTCTGATCGACAGCGCCTTCACAATCATTTGAAATCAACTCTCGAATTACATTTGGATCGAGCAAAATACGATTCACGTTTGCGATTAATTTATCCTTATTATCTCGAGATAGTTTACCACCACAAGCAATTACCTCGTCGCGTTTAAATATACCATGTAAAAAGTCAATATATTCAAATGAACCGTCCTCCATCTCCACAGCAGCGCCAGCTAAACAATCTCTCCCCTTCGTTTCAAACGTTTTCTTTTGTCGTTTACTATCGTGAAGTAAAATGACCACAGACGGAGGCCTCGATATTACTGACCATGGATTCGGAGGAGACAATATGAGCACAACAAAGTATAAAATAATAACTATCCAATATATTGTCATCATATCAAAACGTGAATTTCGATTCCGTTTCCTATTTTCTTTTTTCAATAATATTCTTATTAAATAGCGTCTGTTGGTGGAAAATATTACGTCTTTTTAGCCAAGGAAGCGAGTTGGATATCATTTAAATATTTGTATGCAGATTCTATAATTTTCGTTTTACCGCAAAATACTCCTACAAAAATGCTGCTAAAATTACTAAAGTAATTTTTATTTCGTAAATGTAAAACGATACTACTATGCATATTAAAAATATTGTAATGATTCCTAAATTTATCCACTTGTTAGCAATCATTATATAAGAGTGTGAGAAGAAAGTTTTACTATCGTTAAAAAAACAATCTCTCGTCTTATAATGAATTCAAATATAAATGTTCATCCGCTAGCACTTGAAAGATTCGATAGAATGGTTAAAAAGTTAAAAATAAAAAGAGACAAAGGAAAAGATGTAATCGAAATCGAATGGTAATCAGAAATCAAAGGAAGAAAACAAATAGGTCTAAAAATAAATTCATCGCAGAACTAATTAAGAAGACAACACCACAGTTTAAATATAAACCGTGTAATAAAAGATTTAAATACACAGAAAAAATTAACAACCATTTATACGGTCATTTTAACAAAGATCCTGAAAAAGTTCAACAACAAATCAACCGTGATAACTACCAACGCATCACAAGCATAATTAAACACGCGGAAAAGGTAGCGAAACGACAACAAAAATAATGCGTCGAAAAGTCAATATGTCAAACACAAAGAAAAAGACCAAGAATTATTACTGTTTTCCGATGAAGATACGGCAAATACGTTGCTAGATGAAGAACTTGAAAATATTTTTAGATCCATTCAAAATTCTGAAAATATTCCACCTCCATCATCATCATCATCATCAGAGAATCGTACTTTAGAAAGTTCGTCGGATGAATTGGAAGAAAATAACGAACATATCACAAAAATAAAAAACATTTCTGTTCTTGGTTCAGATTCTTTACCAACTACGTCATCGGGAATAGTAAACAAAGATAGCCGACTTCCCTGGTGGAGACACTCAACTGTCACGGAAAAACGTTATACCAGAAACCGAGGGCCAAAGAAACGCACACGAAAGAATCCCAACGTTACAAAGAGAAATAAAACGAACCTCTCTCAAACTAACCAAAGCGATCGGTATCCACCATCTACAGCTGCAACACAAGCAGGGATTACACATGGTAAACCTATAGTTTCGTCTATTGTCACTCCTATACCATCATCCTCATCGACAACTGCACAAACATCACCACAAAAACAGTCCCGTATTTACCACGAAGCGTCGTAATGTAACGGGAAACGCAATGCGAAGGAAAACACGACGCACATCTCAACAACCCGACCTAAGCGATTTAACAACTATAGATGCTGAAGGTTTATATTACATTACTACCCCACTTCCACCACTCCTAGTCGCATCAACCGGTCTCGCTTCCCCTCAAGCATCCCAACCACCACAGTCCCCCCGTCGACCACCGCGAACGAGATCACACCCATCTCCAGCACCAAACCATTCCCCCCGTCGACCACCGCGAACGAGATCACACCCATCTCCAGCAGCAAATTATTCCCCCCGTCGACCACCGCGAACGAGATCACACCCATCTCCAGCACCAAACCATTCCCCCCGTCGACCACCGCGAACGAGATCACACCCATCTCCAGCAGCAAATTATTCCCCCCGAGCATCCCAACCACCACAAACGAGAGAAGATCCACCTCCAACAGCAAATTATCCTCACCTAGCATCCCAACCATCAACCGAAACTCTTGTACTACCACCCACCCCCGGACGAGATTTCGTTCATTCACCAGGTGGACAACATTGGACTCTACCGTCTTCTCTCTCACCGGCCGTGCCGCAAGCTCTTTCGTCATCTTCTCTAGCAGTGACCCAACCACAAGCTTTTGTAATATCTACTGTAGAATCGTCCAAGCCTCTTCAACTACAAAATACCACCAGTTCTAGTAACAGTAGCAGTAGTAGTAGTAGTGATGATGACGAAAATAACACACAAATTCGCATTTCTAATCGCCTAAATCATAATATACAAACTCATCGTGATAGTGTGTCAACTATAGATGGAAACATGATAGAAAATACACCAAACAATGAAAACACAAACATTCAAGATATTCGAAATTATATTAAAAGATACAAAACAAGACTAAATAATAATATACGATCGCCATTGGAGAGAGAAACCTTGGAAAACACTGTAATTTTAGACAATCGATATTCGGATATTTTAGCAAATGTAAAAAATTTAAGCGATTTTAAAATTAATCCCAAAAACGTGGAGGTTTTTCCATCAGGTTCTAATTTTCCAAGCGAACTTCATGATTATCTAATCAATTCTAACGGAATTTGTATTAATAGGCGAAAGGGTAATTTTGTTAAATGTAACGAAACGTTAAATTCGTCCATTAGCTTAGTAAGCATGCCAAATCTCGATATCGCAATGGCTCTTTATCGATTTTCACCTTTAGTTTTAAATAATAGCACTTTCCAGTCGATTATTCACTATTCGTGTATTTTATTCCGTTTCATCACGTACTTAAGTCTTGAAGCACCGGAGAATTATGGCGAATAGACAAAACTATAGTTAAAGAATTTTACAAAACGGTACGACAGGTAATAGAAAAATCTCTAAAGGAAACGAAGGAGGTAGTGATTTTTTCGAATTGTGGAAGAGAGAAATTGACAAAAAATTGTTTCAAGGTGCCGGAGAATTATTGACTCAAGTTTTTAATTTAATGGCAAAAAAAATTCAACCATGTGAAAGCGATTCCCCAACATCAATCAATATAAAACAAACAGTTAACAGCTATAATTTTCAACAATTGTACATGTATATAAAAGCGTGTTATTCTATGTTCCATGAACCAAAATATTACGCTTTATATCCAAATGATATTCCCGTAGAAGTAATGAACATTCCGATTACAATAAAAGGTAACCAGAGAGGAAGGGAGGAAGGAAATCCTAAATTGTATAAGAAACAAATTTTATAAAAAAAAAGAACTAAGAGAAAGTGTAAATTTGTTAGTTTAAACTTTTTAAGAACAACATTAGATTATAATAACGATTGTAAATGTGCCCCTCCGTCACCGTAACATGAAGCCTAACAATTCCTCAACCAAACCTAATCCGTCAAAGTCGAAAACATTAATCGAAAAGAATACGAAATCTAATCCATCAAAGTCGATTAACCAAAAAATAAAACTGATTATAAATCTATTGATCTAATATTTCCGTTTAAAAAGTTTTTAAATGATAAATTATCTCTCGAAAGAAACATAAAACATTTGGCAGATTGTTGTTATGATATTATAGGTGATTTGTGTTATTATTTTTCTCCAGTGCAAATGATGGAAGATGACATTTTTCAGAAAAGAATTCCTTGGTTAACAGATACAGAGACTGATAACAGTCGCCTCGTTTATGTTGTACACATACGCGCTGATTATTATGCTAAATATTTAGACAAAAGAGATGAATATTTTATCGCAAATCCAAATATTTTAACAAAGTTTCTTTATAAAAAAATTTCAAATAAACAGACTGTAGCCGTTTCGTTACTAACGGGTTATCCGATTCTTTAACCAATGCACTACAGCTGAGGGAAGAGTAATACTCCTCGATTGTATATAAATACCGGAAATACCACTTTAGATATTATTCACTATGTTAACGAGCTGTGGCATAGATTTTGTGTCTGAAATATTCTCCAATTTTAAATATAAATCTCTACCAAAAGATGAAAGGAGACGATATGTAAAAGAGTCGTATATACAATCCCACACGAGAATATTTATTCGTTCAGACTTTGACTGTCTGTTCGGTACGGGACTTGCGGATAATCATGCACAATTGTATTTACGTGATGGTTACCTTCAACATCTTGATCAGATGCGATATAACGATAATTTTAAACAAACTTCAGATTTCAAATGTATATCTTTGTCTTCTACCATAGTTCATCGCGTTGTATTTGATATAGATTGTAAAGAATGTAAAGCCAAAGAAAGAGACCACGAAAACAATCCTAAATCCACCGTGAATTTTGTCGCAAAGATTCGATCCTTTTTGTGTAAAGTAACGGGCAAACAATCGATACCGATTTACGTTACGTTTAGTAGTAAATCACATGGAGTGCATGTTATTGCACATTTATCCGTTCATCATTCGATTTTTATTCAAATGGAAAAATATATCCATCAAAATATCACCGCACATTATTTACCAAAATTATATCAGTTGGATAAAAATTGCCGTTCATTTTGTATCCCTTTTACACGGAGTCATCATTTAACCTTCTTCCTCGATATATCCGGAACAGACTTTGTATCGGGTGGTAAGGCTGCCGATGTGTGTGCCGTTGCCCTCGAAACGCACTATTATGATACAGAAGACGGCTCAAACAGAGAATCATGGGATTGTACAACGCGGTTGGTTCCGTACGACATTGTATCAGCCCAACGATACGCGTCGATTTACGACGAGAGTAACAAAGACGAAGATGAATCAACGGTGGTGAAAAAGAGAAGAAAAATAAAAATCACAAATAGATTCACTATCGGAACATTCGCCGGATTCTAAGATGACCTTGCAAAATGAGTTACCGGAATCGGATACAAGCATTACTATGGACAAAGACGAAAAATTGGCCGCGTCCGAAGTATACCCTGTTTTTAATCCCCTTTTAATCTGGAACGCCGAACCCAATGCGACGGTACAGTGGTTCTCAAATGTCTCGCTCGAAAAACATCCGCTTTCGGATATTAAAAAAATTATAACCAAGAAAGCAAAAAGCAGAAATATGTTACTGAAGTCTTCCAAAGCGTTTAGAAACGCGTATTTTACCGACAGATTAAATACCAGAGGCGAATGGAGATATTTTTCTTCATTCGCTGACAATGTAGAAAGTTTCACAAAAGCGAGATATTATAAAGCGGCATGCAAACCCGTCTACAATCACCTTAAAAACATTATTGATACTTGCAAAAACGATAAAAAAAAACAATTTTTAGATAGCAACGAATTTACCTTTATTATCGATAGCATTTTCGGCATGTGTTTTAACGATGCATATGTGGCTATCACGTTGATAGAAATCGCTAATCGTTATGTATGTGATAAACATTCTCATTGTCTTGATAATATAAAACCATTGAAACAGTATATAACGGAAAATAATGTATTTTTAATGGATAAGAGAAAATCTGACTCTGAGCTTTCCTCTCAACCCGAAAAAATTAACGTTTGTACCAAACTCGATTGGAGCCATCATTTATCAACGAAGGAAAAGCGGGATATTGTATTTGATGTAATACAATACTTATTTGTTCACGAGTCAATTAGTTGTGTGTTTGCAGATCTCATAACATTTAAACAATTATGCATAGAGGATATAACATTATTTGGATTGCTCGTGTGTGATGAACGAAAAATTGCCTATCCATGGACCTTGTTGAGTTATGCAATGTCAACTGAAAAACAATATGTATTTAATATGTTCTCTCGTCAACGAACAGGAGGAAGTTCGATGGTAGTCGTTATGATTCAAATGGGGTTTTTATACTATAACAAAATTGACGAAATTGGTCGAAACGATGGATCTACCTTCAAAATGTTTGTTAGTTTTATTCACAACCTTTTATCAGGTAAGATCATCGACTTTTTCGCAATATACGAATGACAAAGTTCATTTTGAATTGCTCGGTTTTATTTCGACATGACTTTATTACCTTTCTAAAAACGTACGTTTTACAAATGATGAAACGAGGAGAAGAGGTATGGTATTACAATTGCGAAAAATATGTAGAATTGACAAACACAACTACTCTAACTCACATATTAGAGGCTCAATTTAAAGTTTATTGCAAAAAATATCCAAATATTTCAATGATCAACGCAATCACCGACGATCATCCTCGAGTTGAAGCGATCGTTTCGCTTTTTTATCCCTTTGATGACCGAGACTTATGTTTCGGTGGAAGATTGGATTTTAACACATACGTTAACAGTTTTGAGTGTTTATTCGGTTGTCATTTTTCCTTTTTGTTTGGTGATAAGGATGTTTCTTTTAGTACGCATTTCGACGTAGACGCGTACGACATACACGTGTCTTTACACAATAACATACCGGACATCATCTTTGAACTCATGCTTTCGGCGTTTGGTGTAATTTTGCGACAGGGTGTTCTTCCACCGCCTTTGGATCCTTATGTTATCCACATGGCGCAAAATCCTCAAAATGGTTACACACGATCTTCCGCGTCGCTACAAGAATACAATATTATATTAAACAAGTCATCTAGCCATTTTCCGAAAATTACTCGCTATCTGCTACATTTATTTTTGTTTGACAAAACAGAGGTGGAGAAAATTTGTCCTTATGCCATGCACTTTATTAAAACGTTTCATTGTACGCTATTATATTTTATACACTTGACGAAAAAGTTTCCGCATTTTAAATATATATTTTACGATCTACAAAGTATTATTAACGTATTTGTATCGGTTGAACCGTTTGCTCAGATAGGAATTGACATTTTTGATAATGGTAACATAGATGACACCGCCAACAATGAACCAATGACTTCCGCCGAAACGTCTTTTTGCACAGACGATTGTGATACAGGCACCCTATTCATCGACGAATCGGGTACAGAGTTACCCATAGGCGGTGAACATATCATGAATTCAAATATTGTTGAAAATACCATCAAATCGATAGAATATCTACATAATGTATCACAAACACAAAATGTGGAAGAGTTGAAAACGTTTTTGCGTAAATTAACGTTACAACATGCGAATACATTAGAGGTCGAAGGGTCGTCGATAAATAGTTTTATATCCAAGAGTATCAACGCCCCTATCGTCGCCGATAGATGGTGGAATTTCTCAACAAGTGAGTTTAAAAACAAGAATGTTGATAAATCTTCAACTTCCTTTATACAACACAGTAATTTACAAATGAGTCAACTGAATGATATGTCCTTCATCAAAGAGTACGTATCCAAATTAAAAATATTTGGAAACGTTTCAAAGAAACGACGACGAAGATTATGACCTCTTTCTAAGCGTCTTAAACGACAAAATGAATAAATATTTTCCCTTTCCAAATTCCGTTTTGTCTAGAGACAGTTGCGATGAGAAGTTTTTATTGACCGTCTTTTTATTCACAGTCTTCCTCGTTAAACGATCCTATCGATGTGACAATGTCAACAAGGACATCTTAATGCCACAAAGTCTGATAGAATTTATAATTGCAAACAACGTTTCAATTCGAAATACGCTTTGGTCGTTTGGGGAAATGATATCACCATATGACTTTGTCGTCGAAGATAACGTGCCAGCTACCCAAAGAGATGTAAATTTCGTCAAAGAATTTTTATTTGGTTACAAATTTATCGATTTCGCTTCGTTTATAAATGACATTGCCATGGAAAGCGATATGCTCGATGAATTTGGTAACGTCGAACAACTCATCACACGCGAAAGATATCTCGAAAAACAACGAGCGTGTATATTATCTCTATTGGAGAATAATTTAGGAGAATTCTTCGACAACAGACCCTGGGTGGCGGGAGGTAAATCTTTTCGAGTCGACGTCTACAATCAAAGACATTAATCGCCACAGACAATCACTCGTACAATTAGCGAAAAACGGAGCATCATACCTCAAGTACATTATAGAGGTGTGTTCCTTTGACGTACCTACCATACAGGCTCTAGAAAGTCTTTGTCATCTTATCATTTATCCTGGCAACTGGATGAAACAGATTATAGTTTTGGTCGGGCCGCCAAACACGAGCAAAAGTTCGTTTTTATCCGTTTTACTGAGCGCGTTTAATCTCGTCTCATCCACCATGGGTGAGGAATCAGGCAAAGATAATCAACCGTGGAAATTTCTAGTAGAAACACAACGAGCTCTCATCTTGGACGAAAAAGAAATCCCAAAGTCAGCCAATGAAATCTGTACGGTTCTTCCAACTTCTACTCGCAAACACCACGGTAACACGCAGTCCATGGTTGCCACAAACGGGAAATTGATTTTCGGCCTCAACCAACTCTCTTATATCAACGGCCATGCGCTCTTTATGCGTCTTTTTTAATAGTCTTTGAGCAAAATTTATTAATCAGGTATCCGACGAGTATATGATAACCAGACGCGATTTTGCTCATTTTTTACAGAATAAAATTACACCCGTTGATAAAAGAATGATTTATGACTTTTTACATGGATTTGCGGCCACCGCCGACGTGCGCAAGGTATTTGAACATGTTCAGAGTTATAGATTAAAAAAGGCGGTTCGGTATCTAATACCATCTATTTTCGCTGGTTTCAATGCATTAGAGAAAAGGTCACGCGTAAAGCCCTTGGACAAATCGGGATTGGTCAATTACGTTCGTTCCAAGACAATGATGTTATTACGAAATGCTATAAATGACGATAGAAGATATTCCTGTGACTATGCCACCGAATCTGAAAAGGCTTTACATTTCCGCCGCGAGGCAAGCATTGAATACAGACTTATTCACGATTATAACGTTACCGGTAGTAATAGCACGCTAAATGTGGTAAAAGAGTCCGAGTTGAAGGCAATGATATCGCAATATATTTTAAAACAAGGTGGTCAGGCTTCCAAGACAAACGTTGTAAAATTTTTCGCTTGGTTCACCGATCATTTTGCATCGTTTTGGAACCAGATCGATCTTTGGGACTAAAATTTCGGCTAACTGGTAATAAAGTTTTTCAACTCCATCTTCAAGAAATACGTCGAGTGAACGATAGACATAATTTTTCAGCGACAACGACAAAACCAGATTAACCATTACTATCGACTATACACAACAATGATAATAGTGATGAAGATAATCAAGAGATATATCAGAAATAATTACATTTTTTAGAAGCTCATGGAAGGAGAACTGAAATTTGGTTAAAATGTGCAGTGAATTTATTATAGATTTGTCCAACATACAATTGAGTATTGATTTGGCAAATGATTAATTGCAATACAAAGCATGATGACAACAAGCACCGTAAAGTGAGAAACTTCTGAATGATATCTCCAAATACAATACAGTGTGAGAAAACACTTCCAACAGAAAAACCAACAGCAGAAAAATATGTCAGAGGAACTAAATACATAAAGAAGGACAATATGTAGATATAGAGCATTTAATTATATGTGTGTGTGTGAAGACTATAAAATATTAATTAAATGTATCTGTATTTTGTTTTGGATAAATAATAAAATAATATCAACAAAAGTTATTGTTGAGTACATATCATTTGCCATTCCTATTGTATTTTTTATAAAAAACATTGTAAATGGGTATGACAAACCCAGTATCATCAGTAATGTTAAAAAAAAAATTACGTCATTATTGTCAGGTTAAAAAAAAAGGCGCGTATATATGTCCCCCACTTTCAGGGTTTTTCTTCTTCTTCTTCCTTGAATGAACATTATTTAAAGTAAATATGCCGGTCCGTAGAACACTTCACTCAACAACGGAACTTCGAGATGGCAGGTGGCAAGGTGGACGGATTCGCGATGGATGTCAAGCAGACTATATTATCGTTTTTCAGTCATGTTGTGTTTGTTCCTCTACAAACATTTATTAATTTTATAATTAAATATTTTTATCAAAATTATTATTTATTTGAAAAAAAGGACGCAGAAAACGAGAACAAAGAAGACGACAAAGACAACGGAGCAACAGGAGAAGACGACAAAGACAACGGAGCAACAGGAGAAGACGACAAAGACAACGGAGCAACAGGAGAAGACGACAAAGACAACGGGCAACGGAGAAGACGACAAAGACAACGGAGCAACAGGAGAAGACGACAAAGACAACGGAGCAACAGGAGAAGACGACAAAGACAACGGAGCAACAGGAGAAGACGACAAAGACAACGGAGCAACAGGAGAAGACGACAAAGACAACGGAGCAACAGGAGAAGACGACAAAGACAACGGAGCAACAGGAGAAGACGACAAAGACAACGGAGCAACAGGAGAAGACGACAAAGACAACGGAGCAACAGGAGAAGACGACAAAGACAACGGAGCAACAGGAGAAGACGACAAAGACAACGGAGCAACAGGAGAAGACGACAAAGACAACGGAGCAACAGGAGAAGACGACAAAGACAACGGAGGCAACAGGAGAAGACGACAAAGACAACGGAGCAACAGGAGAAGACGACAAAGACAACGGAGCAACAGGAGAAGACGACAAAGACAACGGAGCAACAGGAGAAGACGACAAAGACAACGGAGCAACAGGAGAAGACGACAAAGACAACGGAGCAACAGGAGAAGACGACAAAGACAACGGAGCAACAGGAGAAGACGACAAAGACAACGGAGCAACAGGGGAGAAAGACGACAAAGGGAACAACCGGAGCAACAGGAGAAGACGACAAAGACAACGGAGCAACAGGAGAAGACGATAACGAAGAAAAAATCAGTCTAGTGACACATATCGTCAATACTATTGAAGGAAAGGATCATATGGAATAAAACATTATTTTTAATAAAAATATGAATATTATTTATTTTTCGTATGAATTTATAACATTACATTCTGTATATTGACAACAGTAAAATATTTGAACTTAAAACACGACAACATCGCACATCTTTTTACCACAAAAGGGAGGAAGACAGTGACAAGATTATTGTGAAAAATAATTATTAATTTTTTTAAAAAAATGTGTAAACACATTTTTCTTTAGTGTATTTTCTCTTATTGACATTATATTTTCACTTTCTTCATTCTCCTTCATTATATGTTCTTCATTCTCCTTCTTTATATGTTCTGTATTTTCATAGACATGTTCATTTTCTATGTTCACTGTTTGCTTCGTCTTTTCATATTCCATTAAGGACATACGCAGTCTTGTTAATTGCTCTTCCATAGCCAACCTACGCTTGCCTTGCCAACCTTTATCATTTTGACGGTTCATTTCCAGAGTATAAAGTCAACTAGTTGTGTGTCTGGTAACGAAACCTCTTTTATAACAATAAACATATCATCAAAAATATACACATCATCAAATTTACAGAAACTAGATAAAAAAACAAATGAACGTTTGGTTCTATGTGTACCGAAACTGGAATCGCGTTCATCTTTATCCGGAGAAGATGAGAATGTGTATACTTTTTTGGTTGTTGTCTGCTCAGTAACTTTCCTTCATTTTTTTTGTATTAATTTTGTTTGTGTGTTAAATTTGAAATTATATAAAACTTTACAAAAATTTAACAATTCCTTTTGGTATTTTTTCGTAACATTTTCATCTGGTTTTAGTGATTTAGTAATTCCTCTAATCCAGTTGTTAAAAACTTTTCAGCTATCTCAAAATTTGGACAGTGAAGTCCACCGAGTAAATAATAAATAAACATAGTCTCGTTTTCGATACAAGAACGAATTAGACAAAACGTGTCAAAAGATAGGTTTTCGATACAAGAACGAATTAGACTAAATGTGTCAAAAGATAATTCGTTACACATATCTTCAAAAAAATATTTTTTAATATATAAAAGAATAAGACGTTCGTTGTTACGAATATTCTCTACATATTGTTTAATTTGATGCGAGTCGGTGCCATCACCTTCGCCAAAGTTTTTCCAACATAAACGATCACCTTTAAAATTATTTGTATTAAATTTTTTCCAATGACATATCTTTTTTTTCAATGACATATCTTAAATCTCTCTTATTATCAATTTTGGTTTCACCTAATTCGTTGGTTTTTGGCAAACGAGGCGTCGGAAGGTTCAATTGGTATTGAACAAAAATTATACACAGAATATTATACAGTTAATTTTTTTTTATTTTACAGATTTTTTTATATCTACAGAATATACAGTTTACACAGAATATATAATACTTTTACAGTTCATTCATACAAAAGCTGATTAAAAAAATTAAGCAACAGTTTTATACACTTTTTTCTTTGGCTTATCTAGCTGTTTCTGTAACTTATTTCAGGCAAAAAAAAATTAAGCAACAGTTTTATACACTTTTTTATACACTTATTTCAGGCAAAAAAATTAAGCAACAGTTTTATACACTTTTTTATACACTTATTTCAGGCAAAAAAATTAAGCAACAGTTTTATACACTTTTTATACACTTATTTCAGACAAAAAATTAAGCAACAGTTTTATACACTTTTTATACACTTATTTCAGACAAAAAATTAAGCAACAGTTTTATACACTTTTTCTTTGGTTTATCTGATGTTTCGTGGATTTATACAACGGATTCTAAACTCTTTCGCTAAATTTGTTTCCAATTTTAAATATATATCTTCAAAAACCGTAAACATGATTTGACTGTGTGATGGTGTATCTTCATCCTTATACAATATCTTTGGTTTAGCTTCATGTTTCTGTAAAAATTCAAATACAGTATTTGGCAAATCTTTGTTGTGTAAAGAAAATTTACAAATTATGCTCGCAGCTTGACATTCTAAAGAAAGAATAACAGGAATTTGAATTGCCTTTTTTTTAATAAACTTCAAAGGACAAATACCATTCATATCCACTGTGTCAATATGAGCTCCTTTTTCTATTAAAAAAATTACTACATCATAGGTATCCTTAATTACTTTTTCTTTACGTTCTTGATTGTTTATAAATTGATTTATAATAAAATCAAATTTTTCTAGGTCTGTAATCATATGTAACGGTGTAGATCCAAAATTATTTTCACAGTGTATAGAAACACCTGCATCTAAAAATAATTTAATTAGATTAACTTGTGGAAATAAATTAACTTTATTAAACATACATATATTTTCCCACGATAATATAAAATGTAAAATGTTATTTCCATCCATTTTTAAATTAATTTTTGCAATTTCTTCTATCACTTCATGAACATGATCATCTTCAGTTTGTAATAACTCCACAATTACACATACAATTTCATTTAATATATTAATAATAAGATGATTCATATCAGTTCGTACAATAGAATTCATATCAGTTAGTATTTTGAAAACGTAAAAGAAAACGTCTAAAGATTTCCGATAATTTTTCTTACGAAGGGTGATATATCCTAATTCTATTATTTCATGAATTGTATACAAATTATTTTGACCAAGAATTCTGATCAAAATTAAAATTTGTTGTTCTTTCAATGGTAGAGAATCATCATACATTAAATTGAAAATGTCTTGTAGAGAATTGAAAATGTCTTGTAGTTCACGTCCAAACGGTCCTTTGAATTCTTGTATCTTTTTGACTATTTTATTTTTCTACGATATTGTAACGCTCTGTCAAAAAGGTTAATTTTTGTAGTAAATCATGGCTCATAACACCCTTCAATTCTAAAGCATCTGCTATTCGTTCGTGTGAATATTTTATTTCAGAAATTAAATAATCAAATATATTCATAGAACAGGTTTTCTTACAAGCCATTTGTAACGCATCGTCACCGTGTATATTACGCGCCATGGGATTTGCTCCGTACTTTAACAACAATTTTACAGTTTTCAAATTATTAGAGTCAATAGCATAATGTAATGCAGTGTTTTGTTTCAAATCTCTCTCCTCTAAATCTACTCCCAAATTTAACAAATATTTACACAATTTTTCATCTTTGATTGCTAACATTAAACAATTATATTTGTTGTGTTTCTTAAAACTGACACCATTTTCAATCAAACAATGCACGATATTGTCAAGTTTCTTGTAACAAGCAAGTTCCAAAAGAGACACAGTTGTTTCCGCGTTAAATTGAACACATGCACCATGTTCTATTAAAAACTGCGCAGTTTCACGTTTTCCCATAACACGGCAGTCCAAAGAGGTGTTGCATAAAAAATGTTCTGAAGAGTTAGGGAATTCATATAAATAACTCAATGATTCCATCGAGTGTTCATATTCCATCGGGAGTTCATACAAACTCAATGATTCTATATGTGCATTACATTGTAATACAAAGAATCTTACCAAAAATAAATCTCCATATTCACAAGCTAAAGAAAACAAAGTGCGATTGTAGATGGAATAATTGACGATATATTCTCTTAACTCTATTGGTAATTTTAATAAAAGATTTTGTATTTGAAAACTTTTATCAATATGTATCGTTGACCTTCTGATGCCTGACCTTCTGATACCTTTTATAAAATATTTCATAAAATATTCATTTACATGTTCTAAATAATCTCTAAATTTATAATATTTGTTATATAAATAGTTCTTGTGATCTTCTTGCAATTCTTTCACTGTTCCCATTGGTAAATAAAAAACATCCATTGTTCTTTTAGATCTATTGGTTATTTGCAATTTCGAATACAAAAACCACATACTGGTAACAGCAGTGGACACGCACACTCAGTGGTGGCAGCGGTCCATCACAAAAACACATTCAGTTGCAGCAGCGGTTCATCACATTCAGTAGCAGCAGCGGTTCATCACATTCAGTAGCAGCAGCACATTCAATAGCAACAGCGGTTCAGCAGCGGTTCATCACAAGTTACAGAAGTAGCTCCACCATAAAAATTCACTTGCAATTACGAATACGAAAACCACACACACACATATTCAGTAGTAACAGCGGTTCACCACAAGTTACAGAAGTAGCTCCACCATAAAAATTCACTTGCAATTACAAATACGAAAACCACACACACATATTCAGTAGTAGCAGCGGTTCACTACAAGTTACAGAAGTAGCTCCACCATAAAAATTCACTTGCAACACAGTGAGAAACGTCTTTCCTTCTGCCATGGACAACTTAGTAACACACCGTTACAAGAATATATTTAAATCGTCCACCTATCCCTTCCCCAACGTCCTCCATTCACACAACACTGCCGTTTTTTGTCCTCAGAGGGCCATCATTGGTCAGGATATTATTCTCCAAGGCGCTAGCATTGGTCAAGATGTGTGTGTGTGTGTATGCATGCTATAGGATTGGCGGAGGTAACATCGAACTGGTGGAATATACACTGAATGGAGTGGAAAGGATCGAAGGAGAGAGGTGGGGGTGGATGAACAACAGTGAGTAGGGGGGCAGGAAGAGGGGGAGGAGGAGGAGGAGTGTGGTATAGTTAATGGAAGGGGTATATAAAAAGAGTAAAAAATATTCATAGTTAATGGAAGGGGTATAAAAAAAGAGTAAAAAATATTCATGTTGTGAATATCCAGTTAATGGAAGGTATAAAAAGAGTAAAATATTCATGTTGTGAATATCCACACTTGTATTTTAAGAAAATCCTTGCAACGGTTTCACACGAGTTTTTAAGTATGTCGCAGATGCAAATAAATATCTCAAATCTAATATCACAGATATCAAACGTATTTTAAGAAAATCCTTGCAACGGTTTCACACGAGTTTTTAAGTATGTCGCAGATGCAAATAAATATCCCAAATCTAATATCACAGATATCAAACATCAAAATTCGCATAGTTATTATTACAAAAACGTGCTTTTCCGAATATTCCATAATGAAAAATCGTCAATAGATTTTTATCCAGACACTGTCAACACTATAAAATATCTATCAATTTTTTCAAATATAGATATCGTTCTGATTAATAATTTTATAGATTTAATGAATAACAGTTGCTGGGATAATACTATTATTGGTGTAATAAATAGTAGCGTAGTGAGTTATGAATGTGACAATAATGAATTATTATATTGTAACTTTACAAAAAATAATAAAACAACAAAAATATTTCTATTATGCATCTTGGAAAAGACTTGACTAGTTTAGATAAAATTGATGTAACAAACGCTATGCAACAGAAACAGAAACATTTTTTCCTTATCCAGAAATAAATATAATTATATCTGATGAATTTATACATGCAAATGGTTATGATCTTTGTTTCAAAATTGATCGCGTTAACAAATTTCATGAGAATCATCGGTTTAACCACCAACAAATGAATTCAAATCAATTTATAATTACTCATATGATGAGAATTTTTGATTTTATTTTAAATATTGTTAAAAATATAAAGAATGGAAAAAATGTGACTAGTTTAGATAAAATTGAATATATTAGGTATTTTGTGTTGCAAAAATAGGTTCTTGATACATTGAACGGATAGAACTAAACGATGAATCATGAAACAGAGACGATAAATCCATTGCGGAGGAGGGTGGAGGAGATGAGTCATCAATTTCAAGAGGCATTGGATTCATCGCGGGAGAGGGTGGAGGAGATGAGTCATCAATTTCAGGAGGCATTGGATTCATCGCGGGAGAGGGTGGAGGAGATGAGTCATCAATTTCAGGAGGCATTGGATTCATCGCGGGAGAGGGTGGAGGAGGTGAATCATCACTTTCAAGAGGCGTTGGATTCATCGCGGGGGAGGGTGAAAGAGATGAATCATCAATTTCAGGAGGCGTTGGATTCATCGCGGGAGAGGGTGAAAGAGATGAATCATCAATTTCAGGAGGCGTTGGATTAATCACGGAGATTGTTGAATCGGTAGCAAATTCAATTGAATTTGTGTCGGATGCAATTGAATCAGTGTCAGATGCAATTGAATCGGTGTCGGATTGATCAGAAGACGTATCGATATCAGAAGACAATGGATTAATTGAGTAAAACATATCTTTCTCTTTATCGTCTTCTACATCTTTCTCTTTATCGTCTTCTACTACTTTTAAAATTTGACATGATTCGTGTTCTCCTTTGACAAATTCCTTCACTGAAACCAAATTATTATTATTAGCAAACGTTACATGTCTTGATTTATATTCTTTTCCCTCTTCATGATTGTGAATATTTATAAATATCTCATCTAAATCTTGGGCTAACAAAGAACGTCTTTTTGCAAGTTTCTCGAAAATGCATTATCGTTGTTATTCTTAGAGTTAAAATCGAAAATTCATCCAAAATCGTACTCAATATAGTGGATATCGTTGCGATGAATATATCGTCAAGAGCATACGAAATTAATCCAGATGAACCGTCTCTACGCAGCGATGTTCCGTGTGTAAAAGTGTTTAGTAATAGAGCTGGTACATCGTCAAACATTTCAAACCTAAGTTTATCGAGCATGTTGTTTTCTTTAAGAAAAATGTATCTATTTTCTAAATATTGAAAATTTATCGACGATTCGGTATTTTCATATAGTTTTTGTATGTATCTTGTACACATGATTTTACACATTTGATTATTTTTAAAATGTATACTATGTTTCGATAAAAAATCGATCGAATATTCCAGACAATATATAAACAGGTCTGTAAATTGTCTTTTGATTTTATTTGCGTTAAAAATGTAAATAAATTTTTCTCTATATTCAAACAGGTCTCCGATTTTATTTTCGTTTTTAAGTGTTTCATCGTTTCAAGCATTCTATTTATTTCAGGATAATTGTATCGATCTCCTTTTGAATCTCGCGCATCGCATTTGAAAATGCATTGCTAGTTTTGAAATTTTCAAATTCCTGCCATGTTACTTGATGTATATCCATATTTTTATTGAGTTTCTCTCTCTCTCTCTCTCTTAACAATGATAAAGAGGAGGAAAGGTTTTTGTTTTAACTTTCGTCTAAATTTTCATTGGAACAATTTTTTAATAGATAACTCTTAGTTAGAGTTCCTTTTGCACGAAAATCGATATTTAGTAAAGACGGTGGTAGCGCTTGTATTGTTTGTAATGGTTTCTCGAAAAGTATAGCCTGAAAATGTAATACGGCTGCATCTTTTCTTGCCCGGGGTATTTAATATATCGTGTTTTATACGATCTATGTAGAAACGAAGTTTATACGCATCAAAATTTCTATATTCTTCACCATTCTCAGGTGCGGTGTATCGCGGTGATCCCGCTTCCAAAATACTAATAACCATGGCCGCGTTAACTGCATACGTTCTCTTGTCCATATCAAAAACTCAAGACGTTTGTGCATACCAGTAAAACGTCAACTTCGTTTATCGTTTCTTTGAGACATTCATCTAGATAATACGCAATCTCCAACGGAATACCGGAAGCACAGTATACAGTAAGACATGTTTTTAAACGATTTGTTTCTTTTTCTTGAATAACGCTACCCTTGTACACGATATCAGCTATTTTCAGCATTTTCTTACACGCTAAATTTAAATTTGAAATGCAATTGTTTGGAACGTTAACAACCAGACGAAATAAAATGAGTTTATTTAGCTTTAGTAAAACATTTACTGTTTTATGTGTTAGATTTTCAGCATTTTTTTACTTTGACTGAGAAGTTTGTACATTTCTTCCTTGGTGCAATCATAGAAAAAATTTTTCTCCCAATTCATCGTTTTCCGTATCGCAATCATAATCTTTTGTTTCCCGTAATGGAAAATCGTGTTTAAAATTGAAACAGGTTTGCGTTTTTCGTTCTCCGGCCTGCTGTATAATTTGATGACCAAGATATGGAGCATTAAAAGTTTTAACAAACAAAAATTTATACACATTTACGGTATACCGTGCTAAAAATAATATACACTTTGGCGTAAATGTATTTTTGTAATTTACGTTTTTTTACAGTGATTAATATAATTGTAATAATAGCTACACACGCGAGTAAATATATCGTTAGCAGTGTAAACGTCAATTTCTTTCTCCCATTCTTTTTTTGATATTCCTTTAAACGTTATTGAGTTGTAAACTAGTTCAGCCCAAAAATCTGCACTGAAGTTTGGATATTGTTGTGTAGGATTATATTCTTTTGGTGTTGCCATGGTAGCATTCAGAGAGTTAGTGTCTTCATTTATTGAAGAAATCACGTATAAAACAGGAGACTTTTTTTGACGAGAACTCCTTTCGCTTCGTTCAGTGAAAAGGTCACCTTCTTTTAAAAAGTGACCGATTATGTTGGGAAATTTTTGGTGAATTTTGAAAATTTTGAGGCAAAAGAAAACCTTATCATTTTAATCCAAATAAAAATTTATTATGTGAGCATAAGAGGTCTTGTATGGTTTTATTTTGCTGGCTCACCGTTTTTAAAAATCATGACTGATCATTCAGAACAAAAGAAAATGATTTAATTCAACTGAAAAATTTATTACTACAAATTCTCGTGAGTAAATCTATGCCAGATTCAGCTTTACATTTTCAACAATCGTCACATTTTCACAAGAATTCAGACTTTATCATATCGGGTTCGGAAGAAAGTTCGAGACACCTTGCGGAACTGTTAAGACGTGTGTTTTATATTGCACGTTCGTCAGATTTTAAAGATAAAATGTTTCTCAGAGCTATACAACGTATCCAAGAATGTTCCAAGATATTAGTTAAAAATACAACCGACAATTATAAAAAAATTATGGCAATACATCAAGAAAATCTTAAATGTCAACGCATCATACTAAAACAACAAAGGACCATATCGATAATCAAAGATTTGTTTGACAGAAGCAAGATTGACATATTCAACAAGACACCTGAAACAACTCCTGAAGACATTTTGGAAAACCTCGCTCTGGCTACTCTAGTGAAGCGTTTCTCTAAAAGTGTGAATACCAATTATTTATATAATAATATTTTCAATCTCTGTGAGAAATATAATATTGATATTTTAGAAGCTCTAGAATTATACGGAAGATTCTTTTGTACTTTATCAAACGAGGAAAAAATCGCATGAAAGTCAAACTGATGACATACGGAAACAATTTTTTAAATATATTGGTGAGTTTAGAAAAATTACCCGAAACAATACAAATTGATTTTTTCGAAGTATTCGCTACGATAGCAAAACACATGCAAGTAAATGCTAACAACGATTTAATACGTCAAAATAACAAAATGAGGGTATTTTTAGCGGCTTTTAATGAATTTATGACAAATTTTTCTTATGATTCATATTTTTCCATGGATAAAATCATAGACATTTACAAAATAACAAAAGATCAAAAACATATTGCATATTCTTTTATTGACGTACAATTAAAGAATGAATTTGTCGCAGGTTTAATAGAAACAATTAAAAAAATGAAAGAAACTTCTTCCTCTTCTGTTTAAGTCTTTGCAACACAAATGGGAAAGGAAGAAGCGCATTATATAACAGTAATGTATGTGGATGTATGGTTTTGTTTTTTAAACACTCTTTGTTCACATGTCAATTTTGAACCTAAAAAAATGAAAGGAATATATATATAAAATTTATATCATATATACATTAATATATACAATTGAACAGACGATAATCATTCTAAACGTGTTCATTGAACGACTTTTTTGGTTTTTAGTTTCCATTTTAACGTTTCTAAAATTTGCGCTTTTCCCACGAGGTGTTCGTGTAATTGATGTCGTTTTTCTTTTTTTATCAATTTTCTTTCCATTTTTCTCATGAGAATCGATTATATCTCTACGATGTGTTAAGGCAAATGCAACACCAGTTGCGATGCCAATACATGCTTCCAACGCCAACGCTTGTGTTTTGTTGTCACCGTCATCATTTTCGTTTTCAATAATGTCTTTATAAAATGACTTAAATTCATTTTGTGACGGTTGATTTTCCTCAGAATAATTTAGTGATGCGTTATCATATCCGGCTATGTAAATATCAGAAAGAAATCGATGGGAATTGACATTTTGTTCATCTGGTGTATGCGTTAGTAAAACGTCTTGCTTTTCAAATAATCTTCTCGCATCTAGAATATAAGATAACCACCACACACTGTAAAATGCATATTGTGCCCAAAATGTAATAATTTTTTGTGAGATATGGAATTTCGCGGACGTCGGTGACGGTGCCTAAACTATGGCCAAAATGTACAATATTTTTCAACATGGGTATTTCGTTTAAGTGTTTCTTTTCCATATTTGGTAATTGTCGAAATAGCCAATCTATTGCTACCGCGAGCGCGTTCTTACAGCGGCATAATAATTTTTGATTTCGTTTTAGAGTCTCAACGAGGTCGCTCTTGATGTAGTATTTCAACTGAAACATGATGAGGCAAATTTCGTTTGATACAAATTTAGAGCGCATCACGGTATCAAGCATAATTTTTTAAATAAATCCACCTTTTTGTTCGTATTGATAAATGTTTTTAACGTATCTCGCTCTGTTAAAATGATCCATTGAGGTATAAAATTCATAAAAAGTATATTCATCGAAAAAGCATATCCAATTTTACATCTATCTTTGGAACATATCGGCTTACACGTAGCCAGTTTATGAGCGAGAATGATAATTGAATACATATGCGATAGACAAACTTCGACTATTTCGTCATCCATTTTACGAAGTGTGAAATTTAAATTTAATCCATTCAACGTATCATTGGTGGTAGTTGTACTTTGAATCAAAAGATTGTGAATCGCCTCGACAAATTGCGTCAACATTAGATCGGCGTATGTTTGAATAAATTCACATGCTTCCGTTTGACCACCGTATGCGTTTGTTATCGGATCTATTTTGGCAGTCGGTGCAATCGCTTTAAGATAATCATTGCCAAAAGAATTGATAACAAAAAAATATACAACAGCGGGGATTAGACGATAAAATCGAAACGTTTCCACATTCGCCGATAGAGGACCGTATTCGCGTCCTGTCTCTGGCTTACGTTCGGCTCTAAAAGCGTAAATACAATTTGATATTGTACTCGCGTATATGGAGGCATTGTCTATAAAAGGTGACATTAACGTGGTGTACATATGTATGTCTCCATCTGAACTAAAAATCGTAAACACAAAGTCCTTTTCTTTTTTTTCTTTCGAGCCCATCGCGTTTAGCATGATTTCTATCATGACAAAGGCTTTACGTTCAGCCTCTCCAATTGTTACAGATTCAAAACAAGTTTCGTTTTCGACGTAATACATCGTACGTCTTTTGAAACTTGACTTGAGAAAATTTTTCGTCTAACAATGATACATGTAATTCCGAATCGCCTTTTTGTAAAATGTGATATCATAGCCCGTGTGGCGAGGCATCTATCTTTTCGCGAAGGATTCGCTACGTACGGTGTATTGTCAATAATCATGGTATACGATTCCGGAATCAGCGGAGATGCAATGAATTTGCGACGCTTAATACGAATTCTTTGTTCGCTCAATTTATTTACGGGTGTTTCTCCTTCAGCCGAAAAGACTATTACGTCTGAATTTTGAAGAAGAATATCCGAGCAACGGCTGCGCAAAAATTATTTGCGTGTTCCCCGACCTCATTCATGTCTTGAGAGGAAAATAAAGTATAATTCGGTCTTTTTAACATTTCATATTGATTCTCTTTCCATATGTTTGCAATGAAGTTTACATTTTTTTTCATAATTTCACTCAACGAAGGCATGATATACACGGGGGCGTCTATAATAAGAACGTTACAAACTTTTCGATTGCTTTCGGTATCCCAACCATAATCACATTTACGATATTTATAGCTTCGGTTGCTCGGGTGAACGCTCATCCAAGCGCAGTTTTGTTTCAAGAGACGTTCGTTGAATTTATTGAGATAAGGTATACCCATAATGGAAGAAGAAATTCAAGAATGGCTCGAAACCGAATCTCGACGCGACTTTGATAATCCACCAAAAGATAATCCACCAAAAGAAACACCACAGAACGAGGAAGTCTTAGATGATGACAATGACGAGGATGGGTTTTTTGACGTAAACGTTCTTGCTCCACTACTTTATAGTGTTTTAGGTATCGCGGTCATTAGCCTATTACCAAAGTCTACGATTGAACAGTTTTTTCGAATATTAGAATATTTGTGTTTATTTTTATATTTTCGCTAATTTTATCTTGTTATATGATGTTTGCAATATCACGAAATACATTCAAAAAGAAAATTTTATTAATGAAACAAAAAATTAATAAAAAAATCGAAGACGTTATAGTTCGATATACATAACGGACTTAATTTTGAAATATTACAACACCGGCTTGCGAGCTTGTCTGATTTCGGAGAGATCTTCCACTCTGTTTATATTTTGTCATCTTTCTCTTTATATACCACCACAATTTTTTTATAAATGCAAATGTTTCTATGTATTCTAAAAATGTCTATCAAATAACCTGTATTACGATCGACAGCATTATTTCCATACACCTTTTTCAATCGCGAGAAGAATTTATCTACATACTGTAGAACTTTTACGCGGCTACGATATAATGAAGAAAATATCAAAAGTGTATTTCTAAGAAAAAGTCGCCCTTACTAGACACTATATTCAATTAATTTTTATTTACATAACAATGTACAAAATAAGGTAAAGAAAAGATAAAAACCTTCCATTATTAAAATTTTTGTTATTCTTCGAACGGAGTAGAATTAATCATGAGGTTATTGTAATGTTCTTCGTCATCTCTCTCAGCAATGGTAAAACCTGTTTTAGGTTGTTGGATAAATGTTGGACTAATTGCAAATCGATTCTGTATTCTAGCTCCAAAATGTAATATAGCTGCTATAAATGGTCCCACGATTTGAGTTTCCTTTTCTTGAGGTGAAGAAAACATAACATGCATAAGTCTACAAAATGCTAAAACATTAGCGTTAATGTTTATTTTTTCTTCTTTGTGATATCTTCCTCCTACTAATTCACTGATATCAATTTGAATTTGTATTTTTATCTTACGTAAAATTGTATTCCAACGCATACTGTACGTACTATTGTTTAGCACGTCTTCCAAGATCTGTGGTTGTTTTTTACTAAATGATATGCAGGGAGATAATATATTTGAAAATCTATGTTGCATCAATATTGGAAGATCAAATATACATAATGAAAAAACGGACCAGGGTTCAGTAACTCATACATATTTATTGTTACTTTTTAGTTTTCATCTGATTACCTTTAGAACACGTTTGAAATTTTTGTTTAAAAGTTTTTCGTATTCTTCAGGTTCCATTCTAATATAATTATAAAATTCGAGAACTAGAGGCGCTAAAGAGTCTACAAATTGTTTTCTATTTATAATTTCAAAATAATCTTGGCCAAATATAAGTTTAGCTAAAGAATTGATTAAATCGGGTTTCCGTGGTGCGAGATCTTTAGGAGGAATGTACAATGTTTCCATAATCTGTCTGAATATCGATTCGGCCAATGAAGGAGAAGATTCTGCAATACGAAGAAGATGTTCAAAACAAGGAAACGTTAGACATTGACTCGTTTGACATAACATGGGAACTATTTCAGTTATTGTATGAGTTCCGCCACTATGTAATGTAACTTGGCAATTAGATTCCATATTTTGTATTCCAATAAACTGTAAACAATTGGCACATATATAATTTCTATTTATAGAATGAGACTTTAAATGCGATCCTCCTCGTAAACAAAACATACATTGTTTACTCGATGAATTTGAGTTTTGCATAAGATTCTCAAACTCATTATTTTTAATCAATGAAATCAAACAATATTTGGATGGTCTTTAAAATCAATGTTATTGAGAATTTTTTTATTGTGTCATTGTTGGTAGAGAAACCCAAGTCTTCATTATCGTTATTTGATATGTCTGTATTGTTAAGAATATTAAACATATTTTCGTGATCAATATCATCGTGTGACGTAAAGTCATTGTTTAATATGCTATCGGCTACTCCAGTATACATTTGTCCTTGTTGAAATTGAACCGTCATTTTCTTTTCTGAATCTATATGAACCTCTTATAACTTCTTATATACAAATCAGCAACCTTCCCTTTCCTCCCACCACCACGAATATCGACATCAAAGACGAATATCGTTGTTTAGTTGATCAAAAGCTTCAGTAAAATCTATCGCTTTGTGGGCAAAAGATGGTGATATTTCTGAATACACATAACTATGAATAAGCATAATTCTAGAAAATGTATTTATTGACGTTAACTCATTATTATTTTCTTTTTCTATAAGTAATTTTCGTAAATTCATAGAACATTTCATACATGGTAATGCTACTTCAAGTGTTCGAAAGACATTCCACAAAGCCCTATCAATATTTTCCATATTTATAGTTACGAGAGCACGAGTTAGTAAATGATAAAAAACCCAGACCATACAATAAGATCTAATTTCATAAACATTTACATTCAAACTATACACATTGATAGCTCGTAAAAGATGCTTGTTGTCTTTTTCACAAAAGCAAGTGTATACAAATTTTTCTTCATTAATATCGCTTATTACCAAATTAACGGCACATTGAATCATATCTTCTAACGATATATCCTGACGCAGAATTTTTCCACATATAATATTTGCACAGTTTTAAAAAAATAGCAAATATACATTTAAGCGTATTCTCATCAAATTCTTTCACATTATAAGTATACAAATTTACATTATACCAAAGTAAAAATTTCATAAGTAATTTGGGATTATTGTGAAAAAAGGAAGACTGGTTGTTGTTTTCAAGTAAACATTTCTTTTTATAAATTCATGAGCACGTGTGGAAACGTAAATTGTAAAATAATTTAAACGTGGATCGATGAACATCGTTTCTTATTTCACAATTATTTTGTTTTTTTATTTTATAGTGATTGTTTTGAGGAATCGACAAATGTACAAAATCACAATTAAACCCCTTAATACAACCTCTACCTTTGAGATTAAAAAACTTGCATATTTTTAAATTATCTACATGCATAAAATCACAATTGGATCCTTTAAGACAGCTATCTACATGCATAAAATCACAATTGGATCCTTTAAGACAGCCTCTACCTTTATATTATAAAACATGCATGCTTTTCTAACACGATTGGCTTCACCGTTAGACCATCACGATTGGCTTCACCGTTAGGACCATCACGATTGGCTTCACCGTTAGGACCATCACGATTGGCTTCACCGTTAGGACCATCACGATTGGCTTCACCGTTAGGACCATCACGTTGCTTAGACCCAATCTATTTCACCTTCCGATTCTTTTTTATACCACGAGGGCGATAATGTCTCTATTTCATTACATTCTTCATTTTTTTCGTTACTCCAACTATAATGTACAATATCGTTATGTTTTTCAACAATATCGTTGTGTTTTTCAACAATTTCCCCTCTTCCATATATTCGGTTTCATCTTTTGATACTTTTTTATACCAAGAGGATAATAATTTCTCCATTTCATTACATTCGTTGTGATTTTCAACAATTTCCCCCTCTTCCATATATTCGGTTTCATCTTTTGATACTTTTTTATAGCAGGAGGGTAATAATTTCTCCATTTCATTACATTCGTTGTGATTTTTAACAATTTCCCCGTCTTCTATATCTTGCTTTAATTTGTTTTCAATTTCCATAAATTCATTTTCATCGATGTGTATTTGTAAATCCATGTTGTTGTTTTTATCTCTCGAAAGTACTATGGTCGTTGTCTTTAAGAAGGTATATTAGTCACTGAGACATATATACCGACTCATCCTTCTTTTATAACCACGTTTGAACTAGCCACGGTTAATCATGACATCCTTAGCGCTGCGTCATCACGAGCACTCAGACGTGGGATATCTCCCAACAAATTTTTTAAGAATGGGTACCAAAGCTGAAAATGATTATTTCTACAAGTCGAAAGGATACAAACAGTTTAGAACGATAGTCAGTGATTTGTATCGTAAACTCTCCTCAGTATCTATCCAACATGTCCATGTTATGTATTTATTTGTATTTTCATTTTTCACGAAAAGGAAATATACCTCACAGATTTTCTTCAACCCGATCGAGTGATGGAAATTTTTCTAACAACAGGGTTGTATTCCTATTTCGCGTTCAATCAACGCAAACCCAATGAAAAAATTATGTTACATAATATACAATACATAATGAAACATTTCGATATTACAATTATAAAACCGTTATTGGGCGTACAAGAAGATGAAATTTTAAACAGAGAGATTCTGGAGAAGCGTGTTCAAACGAGAATCACAAATGCTCCGAGTTACAAATCAGAACCTCGCTCAAAAAGATATTACAAAAAAAACACGCAAAAATTAATCAACAATAAAATCATTTTACCTAAAATTTGTACAAAAATTAGTAACAAAAAGAAAAATGATAAACAACAAAATGAAATATTTTTAGAAACATTGTTGAAATGTCTTCCACATCACGTACGAGAACGTATTCCTATGAACGGTAAACTGAATGTAAAGGATTTGATTTTTATAGTGAAACATTACGACAAATACAATGGTAAAGTTTTATCCGTAGAAGACGGTACATTGAGGGCTATGCAACGTGCGTCAACGATAATGTTATCCAATAGAAAAGACATTCGTAACGCGTCCGCGTCAAAACATCAACCTCCAAAACCACGTCTTCCGTGGAAAAACGTGTGGAACGGCAGGATCAGTACCCCGCAACAAATAGATGCGCGCGATATGTTTGGAATATCACTATGTAAACACGATTTTAAAATTATTTCATGGAAACAAATACGCTGTGCCGATGAAGAAGCGACCATTATTAAACAATGTGTGTTATGCGGTCACGTGCGAATAGCGAATTGTGGTACCTACAATTAAATGGAAAAAAGACTTTGAAAATGTCGTTATCTTATTAAAAAAAAATTTGAACACTGACGCATGTAATTAGGTACAGAATTCCACATTAAGATAGACTCTGAAAATACCATCGTTTATTCATCGTTTCGTCATCGATTTATTTTTTTAACTATGAACACCGATGCGTGTAATTAAGTGAAGATATCTACATTAAGACACACTTTGAAAATGTCATCTTTTATTCGTCATCCCGTGATCGAAGTTTTAGCTATGAGTGCCGACATGTCGTCCGGCATCGGAGGAATTACTCCGACTCTAAAAATTGTGTTTAAGGATGAGGAAAAAATAATTTTTGATAAATTACAATATATTAACATTATTAAAAGAAGCGTTCTCGAACTAAAACACAAATGTACGGCCCATGATATTATCGTTTTTAGTTTAGCATTTGCTGCCGGTTTCATCAATTACACAGAGCTGCTTACAGAAAGTCAACTGTTCAATTGTCAAAATTTGTATAAAGAAACAAAGTGTTTTATCTGTATTTGTTCAGATACAAAGGTAAATAAAAATCAAAATAAAGTATACTTTGATAGCACCGCCATCGAGGAAATGTTGGTATTTATTAGATTTTCCTTCTTGCTTATTCCTTCATTTTATGTCGAATCTAAACACATTCGAGACTTTGGTCTGCCGTTGTACAATGTTTACAAGAGGCTACTCGCAAAGAAAAAGGATCTAACACCGCTACAACGTGAACGCCTTCAAGAGTTGAAATATATATTTAGGAAGACGCTCGCACCGAACATATTCCAGACACGACAACCACTGATCCAGGACAGGACTTTCGCCTCTCGTATAATGAACGCGTGGCAAATACAATCGCGGCGTTCATCCTTTATTTAGGAGATCACTTGTTGATACAATTAAAACCAATATTTTTGGATAGGATTTACAAATTGGGTGTGTCTCAGGTGCTTTACGAAAACCTACCTTCCGCAGTAAACAAATATTCCGCCGGATTAGACATACTCTTTAAAAATGTCGAAATGTTTAGGCAATAAACAAACAAATCTAAACAAGTTTGTAAAAATTTTAAACAAACCACCACCACCACCGACAAAGAGAGCAAATACACACAAGCACCGCGCGCGTCCGGTAACACGAGAAAACGATTGGTCAAAGAAAACCCGTCCTTCACAGTTTTTTAATTCCCCGACTAAAAACGTAACCGTCTACGCCTCACAGTTACAAAAGGATCCTATGAAATGCTTGGAAAAAATTATATCGAAATATAACAGAATTGAACCGAATCTTTCCAGATTATCAACAGTACAAACCGAACTCAAAATGTATGCGGATTGTTTCGAACCAATGTCTCCCATCGCTGCGTTTTGAACGTAATTTCTTCCTTGTGTCGAGATCTAAAGGTCAAAACATCTCTTGTACAAAAAAAGGATCAAGAGATATTGATTAAATTTTTGAATAATACGCTACTTCCTATGTTCGTGTGTTTTGAATTTAAAGATTCAAATGTACATAATCCATCATTCTACACAGGCACGATGTCGGAACATCTTATACGCTTCGAGGGCGAAGAGAACGGACGGAAGAAAACCTTGTAGAAAGCAATGTGTATTCTCGTGGTCCCGAATTATTTAGATTTACGTACTATCTAAATAATTGCAATCAAACAAACATCGCGACCACTTCGGATTACACACTCAAGATAATATTAAATTGTCATAACCAAAATGAAATGACAATTTTGCGATATTTCACTACGTTTTTAATGCTTTCATCGAAAACATGTACCTATTTTTTCGTTTGTGGCAAATATTTTCCAGAACATTTGTGGAATATATTAACAAAAATCCATTCCCAACAATTCGGATGAATTGTATCAAATATTAGAATATTATAAAATTAAATATTGTATAGTTTAAGTTCACCCACAGTGTGATCAGACAGTAATATAAAAAAAACACACACATACATACACACTCCACCTCACTTCGTTGATCACTCGTATACATTACCAACATATCTCGATCGCTTATATAAATCGATAATTAGAAACTGTATTCAAGGTATAGCTTTTATCAAAGAATGAAAAATTTTATAGATTGGTTTGAATTATCATGGGATAAAGAATTATTACTATGGTTTATAGAAACATATGCACAATATGTACATTTATCAGTTATCTGTGAGACGTAAACATTATCAAAGTATACTTTTTGGGAAAATGGGCACTTTTTTTAAAAAAAAATAGTATACAGTATCATATTATCAAATATTATCAGAAAAAAAATATGGAAAAATGGGCACCCTTTTTAGATTGGAACGCGATACTTGAATAAAAGAAAGTATTATAAAAAATTCAACATAAAATTAAACTACTGCTTTATTGAGTGTATAGAATGTATACTCTTTTCATTCTTTACATGATGATAATAAAATATCTAAATTTTTAATTTAATTTATTTTTCTTCATTTATGTTTTTCCAACCTATTTTCCCCTATATAACTCAGGAAAAAGCTAAGAAAGGTTCAGTTTTACGAGGAGATCCAATGGAAACTATAGAGGAAATAAACACTGAGAATAAATCAGAGAATACAACTGTAAGGATAGACTGGGGTGAATGTGTGAAAATTATACGAGTTGAATTGGTGAAAATACCCGATAAATTTATATACATAACACTTTTGTTTTCACCGTTATTTGTTACGTTTTCTTTTATTTTCTTGATGTATATATTAATTATTTCATCGATTCCAGTAATAATAATAGGACCCATTATACTAGTTCCTATAATGTCGTTAATATTATGCGTAAGGTGTAAAGGATGTATAAGGTGTAGAGGATGTATAAGAGACTGTATCAATTGTATCGTCAAACATTGCACCAAAGATAAATCTCTAAATCCAAAGGACCGATTCGTCAGTTCATATATAGAAATGGAAGGTGCGGTGGTGGTGGATGTAAATTCAACTGACGAACCAGAGCTAATCGAGGAGAGAGGGAGAGGGATGTAACACAGATCGAATCATTTAAATACTAACCAGAATGCGTTTACATTCATTCAAATCTTTACCATCGTCCGTCGTCTTTCTCCAAAACAAAAAAAAACCATCAATATGACAAACCAAGAAGAAAATCTAAATGTTGGTGAATTTAAATATATATCACTATCTACCATGAATGTTGATGGTAAATCTCCCTCTTTTGATCAGACGGTGATGATAGAAGAAGAACCAATAACAGTGAGCAATAATGGTAGATCTCAGTCCTCAAACAAAACGGCTATGGTGGTGCAAAATCAGCAAATCAACATGAAAATTGCGTCATGTTTCCATCTCAAAACAATGGGAAGAAAATGATAATAAAATTGTTGTATTGTTTTTTTTGTACTCTATATATATTATTTATCGCAGTTGTTTTACTCATTATCTTTTCACAATAACTATATTTTCATTTTCAAAAATGCAAATAAAAATAATTATGAAAAATGTCGGAAGCAAATTATTGTATTGTATATTATATATATATATATATATATATATATATTATATATTATATATATATCACATTTATAGACATTATTATATTTTTCAAAAATGAAAATAAAACTAATTAACACTTTGAATTTTTTTTACCTCTAAAATCTACCTCCAAAATCCCATATCTTGAAGTATTTCATTTATTATTTAAATATTTTCTATTTTTCCTCACCTATGTATTATGAAGAAAATGTTTTCTACACTTATATATTATGGATAAGCAAGACATTGGGATAAAAAATTTAAATTTATTTACAAAATTGTTTTAAAAATTTTTATTAAAATTTTTATTGTTTATCCACATTTACATATTTGGTATATGAAGTTGTACAAATAAGGTTTTTTTTGCTTGTAAACCTAGTTATGAGTGAATATTTCAAAATTACACAATCTATATGCTCTCAGAGCTATCGCTTGAACATTCTATTATTCTTGAACGTAATATTTTTGTTTTTTTACCACTCCATCTCTCTTTTTTTTTCTTTTCGGTAATATAACATCTTCATTAGTAATTTTTCTTTTGGATTTTCGTTTCTTTTACATCTTCCTCGCTGTCCTCCTCTTCCGATGTATCAGCTTCCTCGCTGTCCTCCTCTTCCGATGTATCAGCTTCCTCGCTGTCCTCCTCTTCCGATGTAACAGCTTCCTCCGCTGTCCTCCTCTTCCGATGTATCAGCTTCCTCGCTGTCCTCCTCTTCCGATGTATCAGCATCTTCCTCGCTGTCCTCCTCTTCCGATGTATCAGCTTCCTCGCTGTCCTCCTCTTCCGATGTATCAGCTTCCTCGCTGTCCTCCTCTTCCGATGTATCAGCTTCCTCGCTGTCCTCCTCTTCCGATGTATCAGCTTCCTCGCTGTCCTCCTCTTCCGATGTATCAGCTTCCTCGCTGTCCTCCTCTTCCGATGTATCAGCTTCCTCACTCGTAATTTGTTTTTTGGATTTTCGTTTCCTTTTACTACATCTTCCTCGCTGTCCTCCTCTTCCGATGTATCAGCTTCCTCACTCGTAATTTGTCTTTTGGATTTTCGTTTCCTTTTACTACATCTTCGTCGCTGTCCTCCTCTTCCGCTGTATCAGTCTCCTCCGCCTTCGCTATATCAGTCTGTTTCACTTTTTTTGATCGTCGTTTCATTTGTTCTGTTTCAGGTTTAATTTTTTTATTTTTCTGCGTTTTTTCCAACTCGTTTCTCGTTTCATCCATATCAGTTTCTTCTTCCGAAGATGTGATACCTGGGTTTCCTTTTCTAACACTTTTAGCACATCTATAATATCAGTAATATTATTTTTATAATTTTTAATTTTTAAAATAAAATCCATATTGGTTATAAACGAGAGAAAACGAAGGAAAATGTTAGAGAGAAGTGTGAATGTGAGTATAAATATCAAGAGCCTCTTATATAGTCTCTCTTATAGAAGGTTAATGTCCAGTCACATTACAACCTTGTGAGTGTGAAGAATATCCAAATCCTTCCTTTATATCTCTCTTGATTGAATCATATTGCTTGGTGATAGGGGAGGGGGAGGATCATATCTCTCTTGGTTGAAGTATATTGCTTGGTGGGGAATAATATATATTATATGACGCTGGTAACTAGTCGGATAAGAGAAACAGTACCGATAACATTGTTTTATTTCTCTTTCTCCATCTCCGTAGAAGATACTTCTTGACTTTGAAACCATTAAAAAAAATAAAAAATGGCTCTGGAAGACACTACTCGTCGGAAACGTATGAACAAAACATCCTTGTCACGAGCAGGTATATTTTGCCTCGTTGGAGATAATTTAGATCGAATTATTATTCTTCTTCGAAAGAAACCATATAATAGCAACTCGAAAGAGAAAAAGAAGAATATTTTATAGAGAAAATGTCTTTACCTCGAGGATGTTCAGAATATAAAGATACGACGCTTTTAGATACGGCCCTACGAGAATTTAGAGAAGAAACCAATTTTATCAATCCACTTTTTATAAATGAAATAGCGTACGAATTGAGATGGAAAGATTGTAATAATGTATACCGTTATCAAATATTTTTTGCAATAATGTTGGGAAAACCTCAAAAAAGGAAGAAGGTGAGAATAAATTGAAGATTTTGCGTGAAAATAATCATCATACTGTTCAAATTATACCATTAAAAGAATATTTATTTTTATTTAGAGAATATCAAAGTCAATGTTATGAGTTTCACACATATGAAATTTTTTTCCGGCAAATTTTGTTTTTTTTAGATAAAAATAAAACTATTTTATTGCAATTTGTTAAACAATTTTCTAAGGATGATGTTGAAAAATTAAAAGAACACCATTGTATAATTACAATTCATTTCAATGTATATAAACATTTCACTTTATATACAAATAACTTTTATTGGATAAAGGAATAGTTTTTATTGAATAAAGGAATATTAGAGACAATATAATTACATACTTTTAATTTAATAATTTTTAAGAGAATATTAATCAACCCATATCACTCTGTATATAAACAAATTGTTGATTTCTGGAGACGACGACGTGGTATTGAATTCTGACTTCTCCAATTTCCACCTCTTCTCGCATTCTATACCCAGAATGTGTTAATCCACGTCCGCCTCCTCCTCCTCCTCCTACTCCTACTACTAATACTACGTCTACTACCACTGCCCTCCTAACCCTCTAGCCACAGGAGAGGGAATGTGAAAATATTAAATAAGAATAACTAAAATGATTATACTATTTTTATTTATTTTGCTTCTGATGTGGAATATAATAATATTGTCGATGTCATCTTCGTTCAAAACACACACGATTATTACTATACGAGATTCGTTTGATAACAAGACAAATACATTTGATGAATATCTATTTGCTAGATTATTGACTCACCGCGCTAATTATTTACGTAAATCTAGAGCCGTTTTTCTAAAGGGAATCCAAACCCTCGATCTCGCTATGATATCGATGTATTTTCCGGAGAGAAATTAAATTTTAATCACTGTTTCATAGATTACGGTGAAGATAAAAACGCTTATGTAGGCATACGCGATTCTCGATTTTTGGGATTAGCTTTCAACGATAACATTTTACAAAAAAACCATCAAAATCGGTTGCAAACAGTATTGTATGCAAACGCGTGTTTTAAAGTGTCCGAACAGAAACCCACAACTATTTTGATGGAATGGGGACATGCCAATGATAAACACGGGGAATCGCTGGTGCCAGATCCGAAGAAGGTCATCATATGCGAGGTTCTCCGATTTCATATCCTGATCCGTTATACGGAGTTGAATACCAAACATCACAGCTTACACCTTACCTTGCATACGCTTTGCAAAAATGGCAACTTGCTACGGCCTCCCCAAAAACGATAGTGTTTTACGGCGCGCGGAGACCTCCCGATGTTAACGGTGGTGTCTTTCAAATGGGCGATCACGGATACCACGTGATGAAAGCATTCTCAACCAAAGTGGAGAAACTTGACAGTGATGCTTTTCGAAAAGGTAATGCAAAGGATATCTCCAAATGGACGATATCATCGGGATTTGATAAAAATCGATCTCTGTTTGTATGCCCCGAAAAAGAAGGGGAAAATATACCTCAACCCCTAGGTTGTGTGTGTTATGTTTCACCTTCAAATACATATAGAAAACGTTTCATTTTACTACCAGCATTGGGAAACGTTACAGGTGGATACGTTTCAGGCTCGTCTTCGTTGCGAGTCAATCTAAAAGATAAAACTATATTCAGAATATGCAATGAAACACATATTCTGAATACCCTCGTGGAAACAGAATATTTATGGTTTCCAGGTATGTTCCAAAATATTTCTGAACCAACATGATAAATTTTTTAAATCGTTTGATGTTTTCGAATCAATGTTTTTTTTTTGTCAATGTTAGAATAGAAAGTTGTGAAATTCATTTACAAAAAAAAACCCTGTGAAAACCGCAAAAGATTTTCTTGTTGAAAAAGGTTTTACTGAGAAACATTTCCGTATTTATTCAACTTGTGACTTGCGATTGTGTGTGTGTGATCGTAATACTTTATATACTGGTTCCTCTCCCTACACACACACACACACACACACACACACACACACACACACACACACACACACACACACACACACTATTACTTTGTATCCTGTCTCGTGAAGACAACGTCATAATTGGAAATGATGTTATGGTGGGTATCTTAACCTGAACCGAAAGATACAAATTATATAATCCCTCCCCCACCACTTAATTCCCCCACTTAATTCCCCACCACTTAATTCCCCCACCACCACCACCACCACCACCACTTTGATAATACTATATAAGAGTGGTCTTCTGTCCCCGAATTCCCCAATTTATCAGAGAAACGAGCGAGTTGCAATTGCGTACCTCAATTTCGCCTACAAGTTTCTGATAGTGAATTGAAAAAATGGAAAATTTATCAAATTTTCTCTCTAAAAATCAAGACACACATGACTTTTTAGCGGAAACAACACTTCAAAATAAAAAAAAAATTCTAAAAGGTAAGAAAGATTCGTCTCAATACCCGTCGTCTAATGTACTACACCTTTCATCACCTGTGTATCCGTACGATAATAATCAGGCAACTTTCAATCCAGAGATGTTATCGACAAATCAATTAACAACATTTAATCCAGAAATGTTATCAACAATGATTTCCGATGAACAAACAAATTTAAATATGAAACAGCAACACCAACAATATCCATACCCGTTTGAGAATAATCAAGTAACGTTAGAGGCAGATGATATGTCACGATCCCCGTCACCAACAACTATTGAAGATAACAGCAATCTTCAACAAAAATTGACTGTGGAAAAGAAGAGAAAGTTAACGTCGGAGGCAGAGTTGACGGTGGGAAAGAAGAGAAAACGTAACGAAGATGGACAACAGTTACCAAAATCTAAAGAGGGATATATTGCGTTAGTGTATGTTTGCGGTGGAAAAATTTTAAATGCGTTAATAAATCCGGACTCTGTTTCGATAAAAGAATATTTAGATAACCTAAATAAAACCAGAACTTCGCAATTTTTCGAATATTGTAAAAATTTGAAAGAATCTTCGAATGTTTAGATTAAATAAAAATGTATGGTTTTTATTATAATTTTTACATTGTAAATGTAGAAGAAGGGATAAAATATGAAAGAATCTTCAAATGTTTAGTTTAAATAAATTGCATGTTTTTTATTGTATATTTTTTACATTGTAAGTAATGAAAGTATGGTTTTTAATATAATTTTTTACATTGTAAATGTAGAAGAAGAGATAAAATATGAAAGAATCTTCAAATGTTTAGTTTAAATAAATTGCATGTTTTTATTGTAAATTTTTTACATTGTAAGTAATGAAAGTGTAGAAGAAGGATACTATTTGTATTTTTATTGTATATAAACAAGAATAAAATTTTTATACAATTTTTGAATTGGATGTGTTATTATAATAAGAGTTTCTACGTAATGAAAAAGTCTGTGAATTTTTGGAAATAAAAAAGGACAGAATAAGAAAAAATAAAGTTTTGCATGATAATTTTTACATTATGAATTTTTCTGAGGTGTTTGCTCACATTCCTGTAGAAAGTTACAAAAAATGGAATAAATTGTTTAATAAAACTTCAAAAGAGCTATCCAATCTTATGATAGCGACGTCTAGAAGAAATGACATAAATAGATTCGAACCAATTATACAATATTGCTCTGACGCTTTACAGGAATACATTCGTATATTGTTTGACGAAGTTAGAGATTATCAATTGAGAAATAAAACTATAGATTCGAGCTTAATAAATCGACACGTCGGTACAGAAATTTTCAATAGAATATTAGTTATTATAGAGGGTTTACACAGAAATAAAATTGAATATACTATTCAATCAGTAAACGCATTTCGTCCAATGTTACAAGTGTACGACCAATTGATGGTTCATTCTTCAATGCCCTTTTATTTTTAGACGATAATGGAAATTTAAAAGCAACCACGCTAGAAGCGGAAGGAGAAGAAAAAGATAACTGTCCTCTATGTTTACAAAATTTCATCTGAAACCGTTTGGAATAATTGGGAGCATGCACGAAATATCACAGATCCCGTTACACGGTACAATACCATGTTTCATACATACCAGGATTACAAAGGTTTGCACGTAAACTCTCGCTTTGCTCTATTTTTAATGTTAGACTACATGCGTATCCAAAAAAAAATAATTCTCCCTCCAGAGATTTATACAGATAGTTATATGGATCGTTTCTTGATTCTTTTGGGACCCCGGGTTCGGGAAAAGTAATCTTCTCATCACCATCGCGCGTTTTTAGATATTCCTATGCTTGAATTGAATAATGATGGATTTATCACGAAATATGCGGGTGAAGGGGAGGAAAATATACGACTCATGTTTCAATATTTGGAAAATTTTGATCGACATCGTGGTGTTATTGTTGTTCTCAATGACGCCGATTCAATTTTTCTCCGCGAAGCAGCAACGCGGCCGAGTTTGAAAACCGCGTTAAATCTACAATGTTATCCACATTCGATCGCTTAACTCGTTCAAATAATAAAATTCAATCGTGTATTTCTGTATGACGAGCAATATCGATTTAGATCCAGCCTTGGTACGTCGCGGTAATGTCATACATATGGAAATAAATAATAACATACTTATTAATCTTTTGTTTCAAATCGCATCGAGATTCAAAGTGAATATAATTTCGAATGAGAATAAGAAAGTTAAACAAGACGACACAGAATGGACCAATTTACAAACACTTTTATCGTCAAGTGATACTGAACCTATAAAACCGACTTTTTAAATACTTTTTTCGTATGTTTATAATTTTGCCAGATATAAATTACTCAATGTAATAGACAATAGTTGTTTAATAGACGTTAGTGAAAATAATAGCAACTTGATACCCATAAATGGCGAATCGTTTGTAGAAAAACTAATTATCGTTAATAACTTTAAAATTGAAAATAAAGAGTTTACATTTACACAAGAAATACCATCACCAGATTACACGAAAATTGGTATCGGTGTTTATTGTGAGGAAATACTTTCTAATCAAAACAAAGAAGATAACATTCTCAGATTAACAGAATAAAATGCAATATTAGTGTACACAAATGGAACCGAAAGGTAACAAATTCACAAAAATTGAAATTGAAATGACAGAAAGGTGGTTACTAATCTATGGATCCATAATCAAAACAAAAATTTCAATTTCAAAATATTTATTTCACATTAAAAATTTTTAACAGAAAAAACCTTTCAATATTTCACACATTATAAAAACATTGAACGATTATAAATTTCACATTGCTTAATACCTTTACGTTTAAGCAAAAAATTTTCTTATACATCCTATCCAAATTTGCAGTTGAAAAATTCAATATTATTCTCATATTATCACACTTTTTAACCAAATCCGTCAAAGGATCCAGAAAATACAATTCAAATACATTTTGAGCCATAGTGGAAATCAATTCGTTGTCTATTGCAATCTCGGGTACACACCCACTGGAGATAAGCATTATAAACGTATGAGGATTAGTAATGACCTTCTCCAGAAGGTGAGCCGATCCAACGTCGATAATCCAAATTTCAGACACCGGTGTATCGTGATTATTTATAGTGTTTAGATAAAATAAACGTGCTTGTTCATGTTGGGCATACATTTTTTCCATATCTATAGAAAGCATATTACAATAGTGTTCCAATAGAATATACAAATGTCCATGATTTATAATAGTCATATTGTCTTCAAGAACCCTCTGAAGTTTTTGCTCCCAAAAACAACAATGGGCTAAATATCAGTCTTACATCGAAATTTATATTACTCAGAGCAATTTACACGTCTTGATTAATACTCTCAACTCTCTTTATTATAAGTATAATATCTACTATAATACCTATAAGACCTACAATAGTAAAAATGGAAACGGTAATAAAGAAGTAAAAATAGCCGAATCATTCGGCAAAAGATAATATATCACATTCTTCGATTTAATAACATTTGTCGTATTCTTCGAAATTGTCGTATTCTTCGAATCCTTCAAGATTGAAGGCATCTTTTTACAATTTTCTTCAGAAATTAAATCCACTTTATCTGTTACATTTGGATTAGATTTATCTGTTACATTTGGATTATTTTCTAATATCATTACTATATCCGTTGGTAGTGGTTCCGTTGGCGGTGGTTCCGTTGGCGGTGGATCTATTGGTGATGGTGGTGCTGGTTTTTCCTTGTTGAGTTGTCTCCGGTTGTTACTAGTGGTGTTGTTGCATTCGATTCACTATACAGCTGATGATCGTGCTGGTTCCAGTGGTGCTGGTGCTGATTTCGATGATGGTGTTGTTTCCGTTGATTGATCCATTTACACTGATGATCGTTCTGTGGTGAGTGGTGGTGCGGGTGGTTATTGTCCCTGTGGTTGGTGTTGTTTGCGGTTGTTATGTGTGATGTTGTTGCATTCGATTCACTTACAGCTGATGATCGTCTGTCTGGTGGTGGTTGTAGGTGCTGATTTCGGTGGTCCGTGGGTGATGGTGTCGGTGGTGGTGCTGATGTTCGGTGTGTGTCGTTGGATGTTGCATCGGTGGATGGTGCATGGTAGCTGCTGATTTCGGTGATGGTTCCGTTAAACTGTGATGTGCTGGTGGTGCTGGTGCTGATTTCGTGTGTGGTCGTTGGGTGATGGTGGTGCAGTACAGCTGATGATCGTCGGCTGGTGCTGGTGGGAGTGTGATGTCGGATGGTGGTGCTGGTGCTCGATTCAGGTGGTTCTTACGCTGATGATCGGTGGTGCTGGTGCGGTGCTGATTCGGTGGTTCTTGGAGGTGATGGTGGTGGTGCTGGTGCTTGGATCTTCATCGTTACCGCTGATGATCCGTTGCGTGCTGATGTGGTGGTCTGGGTGCTGGATTGTCTGCGTGCTGCGTGGTTCATGGGTGATCGGTGTATGCTGATGCTGGTGCTGGTGGTGCTGGTGTTTCTTTTGTTTGGGAGTTGTCTGGCGGTTGTTAGCTGTGGGGTGTTGTTGCATTCGGATTCATCTTACAGCTGATGATCGTGCTGTGTGGTGCTGGTGCTGAGATGCTGTGTGGTGCTGGTGCTGGATTCGATGATGGTGGTGGTGCTGGTGCTGATTTCGTGAGGTGGTGCTGGTTGCTGGTGCTGTGTTGATGTGGTGGTGGTGCTTGGTGCTGATTTCGATGATGGTGGTGGTGCTGTGTGCTGATTCTGATGATTGGTGGTGGTGCACTTACAGCTGATGATCTCGGTGCTGGTGGCTGGTGCGTGGTGCTGATTTCGGTGATGGTTTCTTCCCTTGCTGAGTGTGTTGCTGGTTGGTTATTAGTGTGTGGTGCATTCGTGATGTGGTGCTTGACAACAGATGATCGTGCTGGTGCTGTTGGATGTGGTTTCATTGTGAGGTGGTTCATTGCTAATGGTGGTGCTCGGTGTTGTTTCCGTTAGATTCGATCCATCCGTCAATAATAATGCAAAAGTAGTAACTAATAAAATAGAATACATAGCGATAAGGGATGACGTTCTTTACAGTTCTAGCACTGGTTGTATTATGGAATAAATTTTTCACACATGCTTCTTCTTATATAAACTCCATTTCCCTTCCTCCCTTACCCCCACCCCCACCCCCTCCTCGGTTCATTACATTCTCCTCCCTTCCCTCAGTTCCTGTACGAGGTATACCGGGGAATGCGAGGGAAGTGACAGGAAGAGCGGAATAAGTTAATCTTTATTTATAATTGTTTGTAAAACACGCGAATATGTTTCTAATTTGCCTAAATCACACAAAGTATCGAATATAGATTCCACGTGTTTTAAATGGTTCTGAAAGTTGACATCTTTCACCTTCATATCGTATTCCAAGCACATGTTTAAAAATTTATAGATTGTTGATAATCGCTTACTCTGTGAGTACCTCCGGCTCTGATTACATTATCACATAAATGTGTATATATATTTTGATAATGGGACTCCACATCGAACGGTCGAATTAAATTGGGTGGTGAACGTGAAATGAACCGTGTAATATACTGTAACGGTTTTGGTCTATGCATTCCAGTTTTATTTTTTATATTTTCATCGATTTGTTTTTTTGTTGTATCGTATCATATCTGAGAATTTGCGCTTGAATATTATGATCCATGTAAACACAATCTGAAATTTTTTGAATACATTACAGTTTTTAACATGTTTTTGTCACCATGGATAAATCGAAACATACAAACGAGTGGACCAACGTACATGTAAAGACCCGGGTATATATCTATAGACTTTTCGATTCTATTTATAAAGTGGACAATGGACAGTTCTGTAGACAAAGTTTGATCATTTTCGTTTCCAAATTGTTTATTTGTATTTTCATCATATTTTGAATTCGCTATCGCAAGAGACAGACGACGAAAGGCGTAGGATATAAAATTATTGTAATTTGTTAAAATGGTAACTGTTTTAAATAAGGCTACTAAATCTATTTCAAACTCTTGATTATTTATTAAATTATCGTATAATTTTACAAAGGGGGTTATCGTGTCTCTAAATAGTTTGTAATCATTTTCTTTTTGCAATCTTAATAGTGTTTCTTTATCCTCTCCTTTATTGTCCATCTTATTATATTATTTCAGTTTCTTAGTCGTTGAGTTTTATATCTCCTTTAAGTAACGCTTTGAAATGTGTAAAGTTATTATAAATAATTGCCGTTGAAACACTCATAATTACTAGGAAGTATACAAAAAAAACAATTTGAATAGACGTAAAAACCGGTTTAAGATAACTCTGAACATTAGAAGAACCAAAGGTTGGCATATTTATCACTGTGTCAACAAACGATCATAAAAAAACTCCCTCTTATACATTCTAATAACTTTTAATCGTACGAATTTGGCGAATTTTTTTTCTACGTCTCTTCCTCTCTCTTTCTAATGAAACGCATATACACACATAATAATCTTAATTGCTTATGATAAAGGAATAAAGCTTAAAGGAATAAAGCTTGAAATTGTTTTTTTACAAACAATAAAAAATATCCTAGCCGATATTCTGAGCTCAAATGATTTTTATCATTATATGTTGACGAGTAATCTTTTGTTATAAATAATTGCCGTTAAAACACTCACAATTATTAGAATGTATATACTAAAAACAATTTGAATTTAACACACGTCACATCATAGATTCTTTGTGTAAACGACTTTTGACCTGTGTCTCGCAATTTCTTTTTATGTGTGAAGGTTTCATCGGCAAGTATTGGTAATCTGCACATCGGTTTCGCGAGCAACAATGTTATTCATTATATTTAATGATTGTTCGTTGTGTAAACTTCTTTTGACGTAACGTAATGTGTCCTTTTTGGACGCGTGTCCCGCAATTTTTTGTGCGTGATAGATACCATATCGTTTATATATTTTCCCGATATTGTATCTCCTAAAGGAATGAAGAGAAACGTGCTTTTTTCGAACACCGTATTTTTTTCAAGTATTTTGGGATAAAAGATTCTGGAATAAAATACGTTCATGGAAATAACGGAAAACAAATTACCCGACCATGAAACTTTGTTTGCCAAAAACGAAGGGCAATTCGAAGTAGCATTTGATATTTTTCACATATTCAACAGAACAGTAAATTGTAACGTCTTGATGCTTATCACGCGTCAACACGTAACCACGTTGTACGAGTAACATGAGATCAGTAACGGGAAGCGAAAGCAATCGTCCTGGACGCCATCCCGTCGCTCGTAATAAAACTAGCAAACATGTGAGACATAAAGACGCTTTCCATTGCGTGCGTTACCGTGTAAATCACCCAACATTTCATTTCCTATGGAATCTAATTGATATGACGACATGATATGACCTCTAGTGAGAGCCGTTTGATAGGAGTGTATAAAAGTGTCTATCGATTGAACGACCTGTTCACTGTGTACCAAGGGTGTAAAATCATCGAGGATATATTGTAATCGTCTGGCTTGATTATGATTATTACAACTACGGTAATATAATATGCGTTGTTTCATGATTTTGTACCACTTTGTACCACCGCTAGGTGTTAAGTAATTGCGAGGTGTTGATATGTTTAAGCGGTTAAACGCTTTTCGTATATATTTAACCGCAGTTGACCATTTATATTTATACAGCAAATCTTCAAGAATATCCGCGACCGCATCTTTAAAATCTATATCCAATTTAAAGCGTTCTTCGATAAATGCCATTACCGCCGCCTCTTTCTCATCATTACACGACATGTCGGATACGAGTAAGGAAGACGCATGTAACGTAATGAGATTCGTCTCTTTACGTGATATAGAAACAAAATACGAAATAGAATCTATACCCTATAAAAGAGTTTGGAAACTGATTAGTTCTTATGAAGCAATTAATCAACGTTTGCGAAAGATTCACTCTTCTTCGTTTCGACAATGTCGTCATAAAAAGAGATCGCTGAACGAAAAATTTTGCCAAAATTGTGTTAAAACGATCAACGCGATGAAATACATCATGGTAAAGTTTAAATGTATTATGAATAGAATGGCGTTGCTTAAAGAAATTCGCCTTGTGACGCCACCTTTAAACATCATTGCACCGACTCTTTTTATAACATTTCAACCATTTTGAAAAAGCAAAATCCTAGCGACATACTTCCGAAGCAGTTTAGGGATATCAACACCATATTACGCGGTGGAAATATTAAAAAAATGGTACAAGCTAAAAACTCACCTCGAAAACGCATTCGACCGAGTAAGGGTAACAGTTTTCGTTGTACCTTTTTACCGGTTCCAAACGCAGAAATCGACTGTGTTTACATACCACTCGAACTTGCGCTCAAACTGGACGTGTGGGATACAAGACACATTGACACTTCGCTCGAAGAACCACCTTTGTGGTGTTATTGAAGAGAGATCCTGTATTGTATACCGTTATATGTCTGAGTAAAGTGGCTATTGTATCAGACGGATTCTTTGAAGTTTGCGATAGAGGTAGATCCGTGCGTTACGATAACACTGTAGACAAAATGTATAACGTTACCATAGGAATACATCCCGTTTATTGTGACAAGAGCGGAACAGACGCGGATGGCGACACATTGGCTTTATTCATATTTCGGTGTCGAAATATTATTCGAGAATTATTATTTAAAAATATGATTGAAAATAATTTCATTCAACCGATTAATAAAATAATCACCAGCGTTCCACAGGCTAGTGCATTTACGGTGGCTACAGATTGGTTGACGAAACGCCATGTTACCCAAATTCAACCATGGAAGGATTTCGAAAGTGAAGATACCGAAATCAACTGGGTATTAGACTACGTGTGTAGTAAAAATGCAGAAAACATGAACATCACACATGTTGTAAACATTACTAGCAGAATTATAGCGTCCTGTTTTTCTTCGAAACAAGCATTTGTATTTTTACGACACTTTGACGAATATGTTAAAACAAAGAGGCGATGTTCTGGCTTTCGTTTCGAAAAGGCAACGTTAAACGTCAATACCGCTAACGTCACTCCACCGCTTTGGTATGAAGCTCTCATTGAGGCGGGAATCGTAGGTGGAGATCGCGAACGATTATCCAAGTTGCTGGAAAAATCGCGCTGTGCCATCGAGGGCATAGTCAACGTTAAGGAACTGATGCACGAAAACGCAGAATATCGAGAGGATTTTTTTGAAACGTTAAAAAATATGTCAGACGTAGGATATACTTTACAAAAACCCATTCTAATGTGCAAAATGTAATTGTAGACAAGGGTGAAGTTTATTTTATAAATAGGCATATGGGTCATATATTTGATTGGTATACAGAGATTATAAATCCAGAAGTATGTCAATTTATTTACGAAACAAGCCAATAAAATTTTTTTTTGTACAAATCAGTTGTTTTTGAATCCCTCAAATAAGGACGAGTCCAGACGTTAGAAACGCCTTCTAATTTTATATTCATTTTTCATTTCCCAGTTTCTATTTCCTGTTTTTTCTTATTGGAATTTGTTCTTCATTGTTTTCATGTTTTCGTTTTCGTTTTTCTGTTTGAAGTATCTTCTTTTCCTTTTCATCTAAAGGTTTTTCTTTTTATTTCAGACTTTTTATCTGGTTTTAAAGATACTTTCTTTTTTGTTGTAAGTGTTTTTAAAGTTAATTTCTTGTCTGTTTCTAGTTTATCGATTTTATCTTGAAGTTGTTTTTGAAGTTCTTGCTTGTCTGATTCTAGTTTTTCGATTTGATTTTGAAGTTGTTTTTGAAGTTCTTTCTTTTCCTTGTTCATTTCCCCAATTTTCTTTTGGAGTTCTCGATTTTTTCTTCTCTGAATCATTTTCTAATAATTTTTTCATATTCATCGTTTAATTCTTTGAATTGCATTTGAATTACTCTATTCTTTTCACTTTCACTTTTTAATTCCTTTTCAAATTTATCCTGCAAGTCTTTAATTTGTAATTGTAGTTTTCTATTCTTTTCATTTTCATTTTTTAATTCCTTTTCATATTGCTCGATTTCCTTTTGGAATTCTCTATTTCTTGTTTCCCTAATTCATTTTTCTGTTTTTCTAATTCCAATTTTTTTAAATTTATTTTCGTTTTCCTAAATTTTATATTTTGCTGCTGAAGTTCGTCTAACTGTCTTTTCTGTTTACCGACTTGATGTGCATATGGCATCGGTCGTCTTTTTTTAGATATATTCTCTTCATTGAGTTTTTCATTCGTTTTATTCAGATTTGTAATCTCTTCCTTAAGTTTTGTATTCTCTGCCCTAATTTTAGTATTTTCTATCCTAATTTTTGTATTTTGCTTTTGAAGTTCGTCTATTTCTTTCTTCTGTTTTACATCTTGATGTCATATGGCGTCGGATGGATTGTTTTAGATGTATTCTCTTTCTTAAATTTTGTATTTTGCATTCTATACAATGATAATGTAGTTGTAAGTTTTTGGTTTTCATTTTGGAGTTGTTCAAATTGTTGTCGTTGTTGTTGGTTTTCCTTTTGGAGTTGTTCAAATTGTTGTCGTTGTTGTTGGTTTTCCTTTTGGAGTTGTTCAAATTGTTGTCGTTGTTGTTGGTTTTCCTTTGGAGTTGTTCAAATTGTTGTCGTTGTTGTTGGTTTTCCTTTGGAGTTGTTCAAATTGTTGTCGTTGTTGTGGTTTTCCTTTGGAGTTGTTGTAGTTGTTGTTGGTTTTCCTTTGGAATTGTTGTAGTTGTTGTTGGTTTTCCTTTGGAGTTGTTGTAGTTGTTGTTGGTTTTCCTTTTGGAGTTGTTCGAATTGTTGTAGTTGTTGTTGGTTTTCCTTTTCGAGTTGTTTGTAGTTGTTGTGGGTTTTCCTTTCGAGTTGTTGTAGTTGTTGTTGGTTTTCCTTTTCGAGTTGTTGGATTTGCTTATAGTTTTGTACTAATAATGTTTTAAATTTATCTATATATATATTATTTTTATTTTTATTTTCATTTTCTACATCATCTATGTCCATATCTTCTTCAGGGTTTATATCTAATTCATAAATTATATTTTTAAGCGTTTCTTTCATATACACAATATCATTTTCTAATACTTTAACCATTTCGTCCAATACTTTAAATTTTCCATTTTCATACCTACTTGTTATTTCTTCAATTTCTTTCTTGTGTTTAATGGTTGTTTCTTCATAGCCTTTTCTTAATTTTTCAATGTAATTAATATCTATTTGCTCCAGATTTATATGTGACAATTCGTTTGCTATAGATTCATCGCTATTTTGTTGTCTCGAAGCGGTACTGGTAGATAAGGAATCATTGTTTGCTTCTCGAAAAGGAGGAAGGGTAAAATTAAACTGAAATTCTTGTTTTTTTTTCATCTGCTCTGAATAATCTACTCTGGCTATAATCCAAGTAGTCTTTTCAAACAATTTATTTATCGCCATAATTAAATTTTTGAATTCTACGTTAACTATCAAATCATTATAAACGTTGTGTGTTTGTATATTTCCGTTTTGACTTGAAAAATATAATCACATATTTTAAATAATTTATTAGAATCGAATAAAAAATGTAAAGGTTTAAGAAAAAATTCTAATACGATAAGCTGTGTTTCTTTTTTTATATCATTCGGTTGGTAATTGCAGACAAATTCTGAAAACATATTTTTCACTCTTGCCCCACCCAACCAATATACTCCAGGTGATCTGGCACCTTCGTTCATTCTAATTATGCTCGCTCGATCCAGTTCTATTCCTTGGTCACCGTATTCATATTTAACGCTACCGCTAAATCCGATTCGTAACAATGCACCCGGAGGCATGAGACGTTTGCCCGTGTAATCATATGAACCTATTACATTTACAGTGTGAGAATGGGAATGTTGAGACTGTTGAGGAAGATGAGGGGGAGGAGGAGGGACTATTACCGCCTCTGTCGCATTTTCTTCTACGACACTAGTTGAGCTGGCATTGGTATTCGTTTTACTTTCGCTGCTATCATATTCCTTTCCTTCTGACCTTAGCGTTTTAAAAGATGTCGCTTCATAATTCACTGGATATGATTGCATTTCGTATTAAAGTTCCTGTGTCTTATTTTTAGATCGGTTCGGTCTTTGTCTCAATATTTGTCATCGACTCCAAATTTACATTAAAGATATCAATTCCGTCTTCGTCTCCTTTTTTACCGTTTCTGTTTCCATCGGTTCCGTCTTTGTCTCCATTTTTGCCGTCGTCTCATCTTCGTCGTCAAAATTACAATATATAATTTTAACATCTCTTACCGAAAGAATATCTTGATTAACTTTCCAAACATAAGACGTCTTTCGTATGTTCTTTCGTAATTCCCTGTGTAGATTCGGTCGTTTATTGCCATATTTCCATCCGAACTAATACCAGCGAGTTGAGTTGAGAGTTTTATCTCTGAATTTAGACCGGGATGACACGGATGATATACGTCACTGATATACGCATCATTGAATATTGATAAATGGGATGATAATAAAGGAAGCATACCATCATCCCACGAAGCATCTAGAAATTGGGTAGCGAATATGGCAAAGGGATCGACATTGTATCTTTTCGATAATTGTTTTTTTGTATCGGTATTAATTTTTTTAAAATAAAGGGAAATATTTCGTCTTCGGGGATCGAGAATGTAATATCATTTGTTGAATCCATTTTCAATCGCTTCTCTTTCTCAAATTCAGATCTTGTATCATTTGAATCAAATCTAGATCTCTTTTTTGGATCATTATCGGTTGATGTAAGTTTAGTATAAAAATCAAATAATTGTTTATGATTAATTTGTAAATATTCACATAACTTTGGACTCTTTCCTATATATTGTTTCAAACTTAAATTAACATCTAATGATTTATTATTTTTAAAATACTGTAATATTACAGAAATAAAAATCTTAAGGTCTGTACAAGTGGATTCAAATGCATTGTTTTCTGGAAACACCATCAATATAAATAACGATTTATTATTATTCTTTACATATTCGTATATTTCCAAAAAATATGTTATATTATTAAATAAATTATACACTGTAATAGTAATTACATCGTTATGTTTTTCATCATAGTATTTTATTTTTCCAGATAAATATTCCTCGGTACATATATCTAAAGTTGAGTCATTTTCATAAGATACTGCACTAATATATATATATTCAGTATTGAATAATAAATTTGATTTGTTGTCTTCTTCAATAGACTTTTTCAATATTGAGGAACATTATCTATATTTAAATAGTGTTCTCCTGGTTTTGCCATGATTGTAAACGAAACTATGACAATGTCTTATTATACAAACGAGACAAACATGTGGATAAACGCTTCCAATGTAATTGACAACTTTATTCGAAGAAAACGTCATGATATTTCATCCGATGTTACTAAATTATACACGCTTCAGAAAAGTAATATATCTATTCTATTTATATTGGGATTTATAATTTTATAATCCTTGCGACTAGAATCAACATTATTTCAAATGACGTATTTGGAAATGATAACGTATCACCGAAAGGGTGAGAAAACATTGGAACTTTTATAATTGTCATTAAAATCAAAATTATTTCAAATGGCAAATTTGAAAATGATAATGTAACATCGAATGAGTGAAAACATTGAATGTAAACTCTAATAAACATTCCGGAATTTGATATAGTAAATTCAATGGTGAAAACAAAATAATATGCGTATTATTTTCGGTCTTCAAAATTCTAACATTGACACCTCCGGCGAATTGTACGATAGTCTTCAGATATGCCAGTATTCGACAATAGCGATCATGACGCATACATTCGATTAAAACAAACGGATGAATGGGCTTTGAGTGTTTAAATACCGACGATGTAAAATGATCATTCTGACCCACACCACAGTTAAAAATATTTGTTAACGAATAACAATCAAAATTATCAAAATTAGAAATTTTAATTTCGTTAAAAGTAACATTGTCTTTTTCATTTACAACCATCATAGCGTTTACAACAATCGTAGCAATAAGTATGGATACTTTTAACTTGAAACCGTTTTTTTATTAGATAAAAGTTTGTAAATTTTATTGCCGTTTTTTTCCGAAAAAACCAAATGAAAATGAATATTTTCTTCTTCATTGTCACCGCACACTTTCTTCACTAGCATATGTTCATACAATCTCGTCGTTTCATCTTGTTCGTTGACGTCGAATAGCCACGAAATAAACACCGGTTGATCAAAAGCTAACGCCTCCCAGTGAATTGCGAGAAATGGCCAAGCTTTAAAATGTCTAATTAGATGCATTCGTTTTGTATCGATCGCTTTGGAAAACCATTGAGCCTTGGTACTTTGTCTCGGTGGTCCCTAAAGTGAAGTGTAACGGAAATAATTTGAAGAAGAAACTATATTTTCGTTACCGCATTGTTGGTTTTCCTGTTCAATAATCATCCAGAAATGATATTCGAGATATATGTAAAGTGGAACGTATTCTCTCGTGTATAAAGTATCCAATAGAATAAACGTTTTAGATAATTCATTTATAACGTATACGCCAAAAGCTGCTACAAGACACTTGTAAAAATGACAGCAAACCATAAAAATTCTATGTGGTTCGTGTCATCGTTCTTTGAAAAGAGAAAATATTTAAATTTACGTATCAATGTCTGTTTTTCATTTTTTGTTATATTTGAAGTAATTAGCGCATATACAAACTCTTGAAAATCATCATATAAAATATCCCACGGAAGTTTGCATACGGTATTGATAAATATATCTGGATACGCGATACTTAAATTTTCAGGCACGGGTAATTTTGCGAAAAAAATATTCTTCTAGAATACTTAAGGCAAAATGCCGTCGCCAATTTAAAATAATTTCTTCCTGTAACAAATCATCATCATTCTGTTGCATCGGCAAAGGACTGACTGTGTGTGCCAATACTCTACAATAAGGTAAATACGAAGGTAGAGATTTATTTTTAGGCAAAAATGAACTATCTGATGATCTCGTCATAATTGGTATCAATTTGCGGCATCTCTCCGAGAAAATAGGTATATCAGAAACATTTTGAAAAGGTTTACATGGGTGATATGGTAAAATATATTGGTTTGGTGAGAGTAAAGAAGAACCCCAAAAGATTTGTATGTAAAACATTTTTGTCGGTGTATATTTGTGAATGTTTTATTTTTATACGCCCTCCGGATATTATTGAAAACAATGAAACGATCCATTTGTTATAATTCTCTTTTGTTAACAATAACAAAACACTAGACAAATACACCTCTTGTTCACTAAAACCTGTTTCACAAAAAATTCGACTGTAATTATTTTTATTCTCACGAAGTTTATAACAGTGTCCCATATTGACTGACTATATACATACTCCCGTGGTATCAGAGATATTTATTATTTCGTGGTGATGTATTATAGTGGAGGGGGAGAGAGGGGGTTGAGGGAAAGGAAGGGTCGATGATTGAGGTCAATAAACATTTTTTTTCCTTATTTATTTACGTTACACAAAAGCTTCTTGCGTCAATTTTCTCTTCGTCTTCCTCACATGAGAGTTATCGTTACAGACAAACTCCAATTGTAATATAATTCCAATCTAGTGAATAAATTAAAAACCTTAACAATAAACAAAAATTATTATACACTCACCCTCTTGTCACACTTACGATAGGCAGTGGAGATGGGTCGTAAAAACAATAACTAGTAGACAAATGAAGCCTATTATGCTTGTAAATCTATAGGCGTATTTGGGTTTTTCTTCTCAAATAAGTCTAATTTTCTACAATAAAAGCTCGATAATTTTTGTAAATATAATATAAATTCTTTATCCATATTATCAACATCGGATGATATATAAAAGGGTTTTATCAAAAATGGCAAAATTATATCCAAAACGTCAAATATTAAATGTAATTTAATTTTATTTATAGATTGATGTCTATACCTTTTCCTAAATTTATATATTGAATGAATTATGTGCTTTAATAGGATAAAACTGTGAAAAACATCGTCTTCGCTAAAAAGATATTGACGTAATTCTATAAATTCAGAACAAGCTCTAACGATATCATTGTAATGCATCGAAATATGTCTAAAGGGTTTTGCTTTTTGATTTGCTTCGAAATTAATGTTTGTAATAACCTTTTCCGTAACATTTCTCCAAAGTGAAAATTCATGATTTTCAGCTCTGTTACGATTCCCATCTAGTAATTGACCAATATTTTTGGCATAATTAATAAAATGAAGCTTTTGTATATTATTGTCGTGTTCTATTTGTTTTTCTAAAAATTGAAATTCACCATGTTTTTGTCGTTTAATCATAGCAAGTACTTCATTTGCTAATTTTTCACGGTGCTCACATAATTCGTCATCGATGTCGTTCATCTTCCAAAAAGAGATAAATACCACTAAACTTTCAACCTCGTTCGATATCTCTCTTATCCTAATATCTCGCGACAAAGAAACGTCTAGGTTGTTTATGCATTTTCCTCTCGTAATAAAGAAGGTTCTACTGTAAGCACAATAATTAAAGGTGGGGTGTTAAATTATTTTCATTTTTATTAACATTTCATCATAATTCATTTGAGATAAAAAATCATTTTTTATTCGATTTTTCAATCTACGAAAATACAAAAAACTACCACTACAGGAACATGCGGTTGTAAAAATAAGTTGTGCTGCAAATTGAACCCAAGGGTCATTAAAAAATGTGTCGAATCCATAGGTATTGCCATCCATTCTTTTTCTTTGTTTTGTCTTATAATTGGAAAGCTTAATATATGAAAGTGTTTCGTTATTCATAACGACCTTTTTACGAGTTTCCTATTAATTTCTTTGATACTTTATTTAATGAAATATCTCCTTTGGTCATTTAATATCATTTTAAACTAAATCTTTCAATAATATTAATTTATTATTCATCGTAAATTTACTACGAACCCCCTACGTTGTTATTTGCGTATCATCGCCGTTCAAAGACATTACACCTCGTCGTTTGAAGAGAAAATTATACAAACATTCTCCACGAGGTCCGGTTGAACCAAACCCATTGTCTCTGCGTTGGTTGTCATTTTCGTACAAGATTCTTTGTCGTTTGATCGAAGATTCGGTTTCCTCATCTTCATTGTAACCTAGTTCGATTTTCTCGTCCTCACAAAATAAATTCCTAAACATTTGTAAACGGTTATTAGGAGCACAATTGTGTATCAAACATCCATCCTCATCAGCGGGAAATTCCCCCCAATGGAAATAGCGCAATGGAATCATCGAGTATTTTCTTGTGCAATTTTCTTCGAGAATAACGACTTGAATAAACGATGAGCCGCTTTTCACGGATATAACCTCTCGTCCTCTATTCATTATGGTAATCAGTAATAAATGCGGATATTGAGGTACACGTGCAATTTCGGTGACGATTCCGCCTTTCATCGCAAAGGAAGATCTTTCAACGAAATACATATACGTTTGCAAATCGAGAGGAAAGTCTTCATTTTTCCACGGTATGTAACACTGGTAGGCGGAATTTGGAGCTAAACGTATATTTTTACCTATGTATTCCAAATCAACACCAGCATTTTCAGGCTTTTCCGTTCTTATAGGAATAATGTGTAAGCATTTGGGATCTAGATAATAATTTATCGGAATATTTGCATAACCGATAGAATTTTCTCTTGAAAATTTATGTATAAACAATTTTATCGTTCCCGTGTATCCGTGATCAATAAGCCCTCCGATTGAATAAATATTGTTTTTTGAATCGTCATATATTATTTGATAATGCAGATTTTTTTTATCGTTATCAAAATATAACCTATTATTTAAAAATGTACAATATATTCGCCATTAAATCGTACAATTTTTATGTTACACTCTACACCGACAGACGACATTTCTAATTTCGTTTCTCAGTCAATTAATACTCTCTTTCTCTACCTCGATGTTAGTTGTTATCGTTAGAAAAATGTAAATTTGTCATCGAATCTCGAATTTCTCCAAGAACGTCGTCCGTAGCAGTTGTAGCGTTGGTGTGTGCGTCTTCTCTGTCGTCTTCGTCTGAATAATCTTGCTCATCGTCCTCTGAATTTATATCCACTGGTGACTCCAAAGCAAACAAGGTATTATCAATGTGTCGACGCACACGCGCTGTTGAGCTTTGCTACTCATGGCAAATACAAAATGGCCTCGTTCTAGTTTCAACCAACCATTAGGGTCAAATAGTACATAAAGATCATTTCCTAAAGATTCATACACGGTGTTATCAACTCCCATAATGTCTGCGACTTGATTCTCTATTCTTTCTTTGTCTATATGGATCTTTTTACAGGAAATAAAACATAAAATATTATCTCTGATTGAAGATTTTTAATTTTTTTAACTGTCGTCAAAATGTCTTCGTTGAAAAGATTTAACGCGTTTGCATTTTTGCTTAAAACTGTATAAATAAAGACAAGTTGTTTACACGTAAGAATGATAAAGCTATAATTATGTTTCCGTCTATACGATTCGCATACTACATCTGCTAGAATTGCTTCACTTTTGGGTATCGAAATGCCGCATACGCGCGTCTTTTTTTTATATTCTATGAAAAACAATTCTCTTCTCTTATTTTCTATAAGCGCATGATAGAATTTTTTCCAATTGGATTCCGTATTCGCAAACATCGAGGTATGTTCATTTTTGGATTTGTATTTATCGTAACTATTTTGTTTTAAAATATTATCACAAAATCCTTCTTTCCGACGTCAAAACGGTTAGTAAATTTGAATCAAAGTCGGTAAGTTTTTCATCAGTGATAAAGTGTAGGTTGTGTTGTAACTTTGATCCATCATGATTCACTAGAGCTTTCGGTATTAACGACGCTACAGATAACGTTCGATGAATAGTTTCATCTTCAAAAGATGTCGAAGTTAAAAGTAATTTGTTTTGTCGAAACGCTTTAAAAATTCTAGAATAGCAATCATAGAAATTGACATTGTCGCTCCTAATGCCCCAAATAACGTTGCATTATACATGGAAGACATTGTAGAAGAATTGATCTATCTTATCTACAATAATAATTATAACTCTCCTCAGTCACTCTTATTCAAACAATCAAAAAAACTCAATAAAAATTTTTAAAGATAAAAACAATCATTTATTTATTATTACAAAAAAAATAGTACAGAAAAAATTACATTTTTAATTTCAGAGATGAAAACAATCATTTATCATTGCCTCTCGTGATTTAATAAATATAGAATTATAATTAAAATTATAGTATTTCGCTTCAATAATTTTCCTTTTACACATATCGTGTTTTTCTATAAATTTTTGTATAATTTGTGGAAGATAATTATATGGTAATTGGTTTTTACAAATAACATTAGCAGTCAGACACGAGAGTCGTTGGACAGGTACAATATCCCTGTGTCTTTTCGTGATATAATCAATGGGACGTACACCATACAAATCTACCGTATCCAAATGCGCATCGTATTCTACAAATACTTTAATTGTTTCATATAACCACATTTCTATATACAAACGAGTTGATTCTACTTTTTCACACACCAATCAATTTTATTGCTGTTTACAATAATATGTAAAGGAGTTTGCCCAAAATTATTTTCCATGTTAATATTGGCTCCGCAGTCAACCAACAATTTTGTTATTTGATTGTTTGGAAAACATAACATTTTCTTTTTTAAACCATTGTCAGTTGACACGGCTAAATGTAGAACGGAATCACCAGACATCGATGTTTTGGGATTCATTTCTAAGAGCTGCTCTACTGCTTCTTTAACCATTTTTTCCAAACTATTTCTTAGTGTTACCAGTAACGGAAGTAATTGAACGATGTATATCAGATAGAGATCGTGGTATTGATTATTTGACACGTTATATGAAACTGGGGATGAGTAGAACATATCGGTATTTTTACCTTGAAACCTTTGTTTGATTGTTGGATATGTACGCAGAAGATATTTAAATAACCAAATTACATCTTTTCCTTCAGTGGTTACGGTTACGTCGTAAAACAAATGAATAATATCATTTATTATACAAATGATCAAAGTTTTAGGAGTATTTTGTAATATATCTAAAATGTAAAAAATATCTAAAGTAGTACGATAATTTATTCTATTAAAGTGGAGGTAACCTAAACTGATTAACTCGTACAAAGTTTGATAGTGTTTCTCACCTAGTATTCTATTACAGACAAGAACACGTTGCTTTTGTAATTCTAAATAATTTACATTTTGAATGCCTTCTAAAGTGGTATATTCTCTACCAAAATTCACTATACCAAAAGCTTCCGTTATCCTTCTTTTAGGAATGTCATATTGTTTACGAATGCGGAAAGCTTCCGCAAGGAGTTTCATTCTATTCTCTTGGAATTTTGGAACAATAGCCAACAATTCGTAACTACACGCCAATCTCTCAGGAGTATAATTTTCTCTTCCGATGAGATACAAAAATATTTTATATTTATTTAAAATACACGCAATTTGCAACGCGTCGTCTCCACATTTATTGGCAATTCGTGAATTTGCTCCTCCTTTTTCTATTAACAACTTTACACATTGTATATTATTTTGAATAATGGCAAAATGTAACGCAGTATTGCCGTTATAGTCTTGTAAATTCACGTCAAAATAACCGTTTCCCTATCTAATAGATATTCACACAAATCAGTGTTTACAACAGATAATATTAGACAATTTGGTTGGAGGTCAATATTATAATCGAGTAATTTCTTTACAATTTCAAAGTTACCTCTCAAACAGGCAATTTGTATTGAGGATATATCTAACGTCGAAACTGTGTTAATATCGGCCCCTTTTCCAATAAGATAGTTTACAATACCCAAATGTCCGTAATAAATGGAACACCATAGGGGGTTGCAAGAAAAATTCCGTTACATTTTGCCTTTTGTTCTATATTTGCATCACAGTAATCCACTAAAAATTGAACGATCTTTATGTATCCATTTTCACAGGCTAAATTCAATGGTGTAGAAGAATCTATAGAAATATTTACGATATATTGTCTCACGTCTGATGGTAATTTCAACAATCGTCTTTCTAGAGATTTTGAAAGAGTGATTAAAAAACTAAATTTTCTATCTACAATATGATGACATTCTTTCCATAACTCATTTGCGATATCATACATAAATCCATGTGTACTATATAAAGAAGCAAGTTGTTGATCGTAACTCATCTTTTCTCCGTCTCACGCTGTTATATTTACGCGCGGTAGCTTTTATACTAAGTGTTGGTATAAGAGGGGAGGTAAGAAATCACCCCAGAGATTATTTGATTTACGGTTATCAAGTCCCAAAAAAAGGTCAAGCATTTCTAACCTCGAGAAAAAAGAGTATATTCACTATTAGTTTCTTCACTCGACGTAAGAAACACGTGGTGGTTTTCCTGTTCTTCGCGTTTTCTGTTATTCTATGTAGGAGTAATCAAAATCAAGGAACCGGGGTTGGAAACTAAAAGAAAATAAAGATATTTTTAGTTAATTTTATTGATTTTAATTTTTTTACATATATTATATAATAAGAAAAATTACTATTCAAAATATATGTGAAATAATATTTCCATTATTTTATATAAGGTTATTATTTTCTACGAATATATAAAGGGTAATTTTTAAATATATGTGAAATAATATTTCCATTATTTTATATAAGGTTATTATTTTCTACGAATATATAAAGGGTAATTTTTAAATATATGTGAAATAATATTTCCATTATTTTATATAAGGTTATTATTTTCTACGAATATATAAAGGGTAATTTTTGTTTATTTCTTACGAATATAAAAGAAAAAAATTCTAACCAAACCACATGAAATAAAGTTTTTCGAGTATTATATTATTCTCTATTAAAATTATAGTTTTTTTTGTTTTATCTAAGATATTGCTTTTTTGTAAACGGAGATTTTTCCCCATTAAATTCCATGGTCGTCTTGCCGGAACATTCAACCGTCGCTTTGCCGGAACATTCAACTGTCGCTTTGCCGGAACATCAACGTCGCTTGCAATCACCGTCGCTTTGCCGGAACATTCAACCGTCGCTTTGCCGGAACATTCAACCGTCGCTTTGTCGGAACATTCAACCGTCGCCTTGTCGGACTCGCCGGAGCATTCCACTGTCGCCTTGTCGGACTCGCCGGAGCATTCCACTGTCGTCTTGTCGGACTCGCCGGAGCATTCCACTGTCGTCTTGTCGGACTCGCCGGAGCATTCCACTGTCGCTTGTCGGACTCGCGGAGCATTCCACTCCCTTGTCGGACTCGCCGGAGCATTCCACTGTCGCCTTGTCGGACTCGCCGGAGCATTCCACTGTCGCCTTGTCGGACTCGCCGGAGCATTCCACTGTCGCCTTGTCGGACTCGCCGGAGCATTCCACTGTCGCCTTGTCGGACTCGCCGGAGCATTCCACTGTCGCCTTGTCGGACTCGCCGGAGCATTCCACTGTCGCCTTGTCGGACTCGCCGGAGCATTCCACTGTCGCCTTGTCGGACTCGCCGGAGCATTCCACTGTCGCCTTGTCGGACTCGCCGGAGCATTCCACTGTCGCCTTGTCGGACTCGCCGGAGCATTCCAATGTCGCCTTGTCGGACTCGCCGGAGCATTCCACTGTCGCCTTGTCGGACTCGCCGGAGCATTCCCCTGTCGCCTTGTCGGACTCGCCGATCATTCCCCTGTCGCCTTGTCGGACTCCCGGACATTCCCCTGTCGCCTTGTCGGACTCGCCGGATCATTCCCCTGTCGCCTTGTCGGACTCGTCCCTGTCGCCTTGTCGGACTCGCCGGATCATTCCCCTGTCGCCTTGTCGGACTCACCGGAGCATTCCCCTGTCGCCTTGTCGGACTCGCCGAAACATTCCACTGTCGCCTTGTCGGATCACCAGTCCAATCATTCCGCGATGGGTTCGGACCATCAGTCCATTCAATCCGCGATGGGTTCGGACCATCAGTCCATTCAATCCGCGATGGGTTCGGACCATCAGTCCATTCAATCCGCGATTGGTTCGGACCATCAGTCCAATCATTCCGCGATGGGTTCGGACCATCAGTCCAATCATTCCGCGATGGGTTCGAACCACCAGTCGTATCATTCCACGATAATCGTGGAAAATTCAACGAGAGAATGGAACCGTATGGATTGTTCTCTTGTTGAAACAAAACCAAACCAATTCTTCATAGGTGTCTGACACCATTTCCATTCTGTAGGATCTCGTATATTAGTCAATGTACCTCTCAATTTTAAAACAGTCATTATAAAATTACATCTTAAATTTTTAGTAAAATCTATTCCCAAATTGGAAAACCATTTCCGCGAGTGATAATAGATCATTGGCAATTGTATTAAATGGTGAGAAATATTTGAAATATTTCTTTATCATACCAATTAATATTCTGCATTGCTTGATTACACTGTTGACAATTACAAAACTGTAACACTATATATTCCCATTCATGATTAGCAACACCTACCGTTACTATAGATAAAGAAAAATTATATTTACTGTCTTTACAAATTTTACATTCGATAAAACCATAATCCATTGTGTCTAAGAACCCCTCTGACATGTTTGTATGAGCTTTTCATGAATCCAGACTCATTTATACCAACCTCTCGTTATCTCTCGTATCCCCTCCAACAAACACGAAATGGGAAAAATTATACTTATCCCCTCTCCATTCTCATTGTCAGCAACATGTACAAAAGAAGAAAGGGAAGATAGCTCCCTATTGGAGTATGCCTACCGTCCACCCCTACCCACCTACCCCCTACTCTTTCTAACGTAACTGTAAAATATCGTGTTAAGATAATTCAAATATAAAAAGGTCGCTAACATAAACTCGCGGAACATTATAGTACAACATGTTCAACATTCGCGTCAATCCTAGGGTGTCTTACCGAGAAGATGAACATATTGAGGAAGATGATATTGGACATCAACAAACAACGATGGTACGCGGATAGGAAGTCGATGAGCAATAATGACACGTGGCAGTAAACTTGGACAAGCGGCAACGAAACGTGGGTGTAAACGTGAACGTGACAGTGAACATGGACAAGCGGCAACGAAACGTGGGTGTAAACGTGAACGTGGCAGTGAACATGGACAAGCGGCAACGAAACGTGGGTGTAAACGTGGACGTGGCAGTGAACATGGACAAGCGGCTACGAAACGTGGGTGTAAACGTGGACGTGGTTGTAAACGTGAACAAGCGGTAGTGACACCTAATAGTGTAGTAATTATAAAAGGAAAAAAATACTATTACCTTTAAAAAACGTTTATTATATAAATGGGAAAAATCTTTTCCACCAAAAAAACGAATATCATGGCAAACACTTACAAAGAAGAAATACCAAAATTATATTAAATGGTGGCATATTACGTATATTTGAGTCTAATGTTTGCCTATTGTTTGTAATTATTTTATGGGTTTTTTAATTCAATTTTGATATGCCTTTTGTCTGTAATTATTTTATGTTTTTAATTCAATTTTGATATAATTTTTACTATTTTTTCTTTATGTTTTTTAAACAAATTTGTAATAATTTGTTTTCTTTCTGTTAAAATAATATCCTATAAGATAATTTTGTGAGACATGGATTTTTTTTAAATTTTTAAATAAATGTTCAACAATGATTTTTTGTGTTGTTATTTCAGTGTTATGTTTGCAATTTATTATGGAATTAGATGGATTAATAATATTCCTTTCTTTTTGTTTCCTCATCCATACAAAAACACAGCCTTTTTTGGGACGTGTATTCAATGATTGAGTTGGAAATAGGCAATTAAGAGAAGAGGAGAGGAGAGAAATAAATATTTTTCTAATATTTGTATTTACTATATTCATTTTTATTTATTCTTTTTTTAACAATAAAAAATATATCAACCAAATCCATTTATACATTCAGAATAATCATTTTGTTACTCAGATTTTTGTATCACCTCTGGTGAAGACGTTTCTGTTACAGTTGTGGTATACTACTTATGTTTGACAAACAGTTGTTTTTTTGAAATATTATTTTAGCATAATATTGTATGTAGCTAAGGAGAACACAAGTACATTTGAAATATGTCTAATGATAATAATTTAATTTCTCGATCATCGTCCTCATTATCTTCCCACTCGCTTTCTTCGTCTTTATGTAACCACACAAATATATCAAATCGATTAAGTGAAAATATAATGGGTGTTTTGGGTACACAGTTGTATTTAATAACTAAACGCCTAAATCCATTTAAGACACGTTTTTCACGTTTATCGTGATATGAAATAAGGTGGAGACAATCGCATCTTCGATATTGATAATACCACCAAATCCTATAATAAAACTGTTAGTTTTTTTACAAATCCATTGTACGTTATTTAATTTCGGTTTTAATTTTCTATCGATAGTAATTTCAAAAAGCTTGGTAAAACGAGTGTAAAGACAAAATTTGTTTCCGTGGGCTATCGATGGTGGAAAAACCCTAGCGGTGATAGTGGTTAAGCGTGGTTCATAAAGTATTCGCTGAACAGCTAACGTAGACGAAACTATACCCCGGGTATTTCCAAAATAAAAATTCTCATATTCGAGCATTGTTAAAAATAAGGTTTCAGGAGAATGTTAAACGAATCTCCAAACATTTTTATCATATATCGATCAAACATATCAAAAAGGAATGCAACTCTTCCTTCGATATATACTTCCAAAACACCATTGAACCCATAATTCTCATTCCGTAAATTATATTTTCCAACGTTTTGAAATATAAATTAATTTTCTTTCTCTGGTCAATTGAAACATGAAAACCTATTGGTATCATAGGTATTTTACCATCATCACGAGTCAAAGATTTCTTTGTCAGTACATCTACCACCGTAAACCCTTCCATCGAATGCAATCGTAACTCCAAAGAGGCGAACTGGGTTTCAAGTCGATAAACGTATCAATTTTTCCTAGTAACACGTCATTTATTTCTCTAACGGACGAATAACGTATACTAATGCTCTCGGACGTGTATGTCGTAAAGGTTTCTATTCTTTGTGGTTTAAAAAGTAGACACGTGCATGATATCCCGAACCAACGCTGGAAACATCTTTGGATAGTAAAGTAGAATTCCTGAGTGAATGTGTATAGGACGGTATCAATATTTTTGTCAAACACAAAATTTGCGTATACTTGCCTTCCGTCAGATACGACGAGAGTAAATTCGGAACTAAAAATATATAGCCTTATAACCATTACAATTATTGTACTCTCTACAAATATTTTGAAACAATAAAATTAAAGTTTGTAGAGGCGGTGTCTTGGTTCCAGATAATCGATGCATATCATATGGATAAATAATTTTTATTATTTTATCCATATTTATTTTGTGTTTAAATAGTTTAACACAGGCTTGATGTATGATATTTATATTTTCGGCAGTCGATGGTAAATGATCAATAAAAATTACCTCAAAATGGCAATTCATAACGTTTGAACGTTTCGATCAAATGTGAACTAGGTGCTTTCTGTGCAGTCTTTTATAAAAACTTACACAGCTATCTGAGTTTCTTCAATGTCGAATTTCTCGTCCTAACGTACAATCGACACTCGAGTCCTTGAACACACTGAAACATTTCGGCAAGTTCATCTATTACATCGATGCATACTTTTCCACTATCCGAAGAATGGCAGGCATGGCAGCTTTGTGTAAAACATAACATAACGAAGGGTAACATTTATCAGAAAGCATGGAAACATGTGCAGCCAAAATCCAAATCGAATTCCATTGTTTCACAAGACAGTTTTTATCAACTCCGAATCGTATGTATTCCTCGAGAGGGACGCAATCGGGATCGCGAATGAAATACTCAATGGCATCTCCAAGAACAAAGAGAGAGTCACTAGTTTCAACGTAGCGTGCCGCGGCATACACTTGAGGATATTTTAAATCTATAATATTATTTACCATTTTGAATACACAAATTGTCTTTGATCAAATTTTTTATTCTTTATTTTACGAACAAAAGAATCTATCGCGTGAAATATCAATTCTTTAAATCTTGTTTGATTTGTTTTACTATAATTGAATACGATAATTTGTAAGAGATCCTGCAAAAAAGTCCTGAGCACCGCGAGCGTGTCACGCCGAAGCGTTTCCATTCCCCTCACGTACGTTTCGTCACCGCCTCGAAGAAGACGGCCAATATACTTTTCTTTGCAAAATGATTAGATTTGAAAATGTATTTTCGTGTACTATCGAAAGTGTGTATCCGTGGGTCTCGCCGACGCCCATCGTCCTTCGAAAGTGTGCCATTTCCGCGTTAACCTTTTCCACGATAACATCACATTCGCGTTCAGGATCGCATTTAGATTTGTCGATAGATACAAATACAGAATCCGTATCACCGTAACATACCTTGTGACCCAAGCTCTCGACGACTGATATGGTCATTTTCAACAAATGACGCCCCACGCTCGTAATGGTGGAGGCGATGGGAAAGTAAAATAGAGGCGAATGTCGAACACCCGACGCACCGTACAATGAGTTTGCAGTAACCTTCAATTTTGTTGTCTCATGTCAAGACATTGTAATACGGATTGTGTTTGGGGTGGAATTTCTCTCTTCGATTGTTAAACGTCTCAATGTTAGCAATAACTTACACAATTGCGGTATGATACCCTGCCGATTTCCCTGTTTGACAAACGACCATTTTTCGTCAATGGCCTTATATACGTCCAACACTTGCGCGGTTGCTGACTGTAAAACATTATTTACGTCAGGTACAAATGTTGTTTTATCAATGTTTAAAACAATCATGATACTAGGATACAAAGAGGAAAAGTCAAATGTCGCGACGACAACGTCATCACAAGCATAAACACCAGGAGTCACATCGACAACAAATGCGCCTTCCAAATCTCGCTTTGAATACGCGTTGGTAGGCTCATCCGTCCAACGACCGAGAAGGAAATACGGACTAATCTCCTCCTTTGTATTTAGTTTTCGCGGAGTAGCCTGGCGCTTCGACGTGCGTCGTACGGCGGTAACACCCATCCATGTTTGGTGGCGATGAATACCTTCGTTGATGGGCAGGCCGAAAATACTGAATCGCATTAATTCTCCGCGTATATAATATTCTTTATTTTCAATGTATACCGGCAACAACGTATCGCGTAAACAATATTGGGCCACGCGTTTCACACCGGCTCTGTCGGCACTCAATCCCAGTTTCCAAATTTCCGACGGAGGCATATCTTTCAATTTCGTAACGTTGTCTCCCAAGACGGATTGCGCCAGAGTACCCAATTTATAATTATGTAATTTTTTCGCCCTTGGCAACTTCGTACATATCAATACAGATGCGTCCTCGGCATTCGTCACGAGCGCGAAACGCACCATACCAGTCATTTTGGAATTTCGTTTCGAATTAAAAACACGTCTCTTTATCGCATATAGACTTTTATTGGGGCGACGTAACATACCCCAATTTATAAATGTGTTCTGTTGTGTTGCCTTGTAAATCATGAAGGGTATGTCAAAAACGTTTGAGTTATATCCCACGAGGAGATCGGGATCCGTAATTTGAATACACGTTTCAAAAAGTGTTTCGCCAAGTCATTCGGATTCGAATATACAACAACGGCGGATGCTTCATCGTCGTGGTACACAACGCTCGAGTCTGTCTGGCGAATGTCGTCTGGAGAGAGGGTCGCACGGTACCGCCAGAACCTACGACCTGTGCGACGATTTGAACCGGAGACCCATCTCCTGGTAAAACACACACGGCTACGGCAATTTGCGAAATATAATCCGTAACAATTTCTGGTCGCGGAAACGTAGATAAAACTCGTTGATTTTGTTTCGCCGTCACCATTGTATTGTTCCACCCTTCACGACCCTCGATATCCGTAATGCATTCTATATCAAAAAATAGGGCAATATTACTCGGACCATAATTTTGCAATCGATTTAAATCCTGAATCACTAACGAGGAACTGATGTTGGACTGTCTGGCGTAGAATTAGTAGTCTTTTCGAGAGTACAAGCTTCCCTAAACTCTTTGTAAGAAAATTTATATTCAATCTCCGCCATTGTTCTGCGAGAAACATAAGGTACTATGTATCTTTCTTCATTCACTCTGATCGACCACCAGTTTTGTAAATAAAGTTCTGAATCGTACAAGAGACGAGACACCGGATCCACGTCTTCTTCAAATAAACGCAATTCTGGTTCGTCCGTCATCGATGCCCGTTTTTAAGATGAAGAAAAATATTCTTGGCAATGGCGGAGTGTTCGTAATTTTTAAAACCACCACCTTGTCGCATACCCGATTCGTATACGTTAGTGGACGCAGACATTGTCTCACATCGCGACAACTGCAACTGACCAAAGTATTCGGTTTCTACCTTTCTCTCGTTAAACGGTATCATATACGCCAACGCTGCCGGATTTCGCAAATCAAGTTCGTTTCTTCGTCGAGTTCCAAAGTTTACGATTCGTTTGAGACCGCAATAGATAATCATTATTCCGTATAGAGGGCGCTAAAATATCCGAGAAACGGAGCAAGCATTTCGCTATTGTGATACTTTGCAGCCTCTTCTCCGTTGAGGGGAACGGCGCGAATATTTATTATGTCAACATCACATTGTGATCTAATATATGCGTTTGCAATTTGCGCAAGTCGATTTTCGGCTATCGTATACTCTTTACTCTGTGTTCTCTTTGAAAACCAAGCACAACGTTTCTCTGAAAAGGCAATAACAATCCAATATACAGGATCAGAGACTCGAATAGCAACTCTCTTCCCATTCTCGTTGCGACCGTAAAACGAATTTCCTTTGCGGAATATAATTCTTCAGGTATTAGCGGACAATATCCGGTACTGGCAAAAAATCTCTTTTTACAATAGCTTTGTTTGAAACGTTTAATCAATAGAGAGCTATTTGTATAAATATTATTATCTTTAACAGTGGTAGTATTATTATTAATGTTCATTTTTTCTAAGCCATGGTCCGAACGTGTCTCGATCTAAGATAGGTCCTCCTTTCTCATCCATGGCGCTAGAAATATTAAAATTTGAGAAGTTTATGCTGTATATAAAGTCTCGTTATGACGGGAAAGGGGTCAAAGATTAAAGAAAATGACATGATTTCGGTTTGAAAGCTATACTGGCTTTATTGTTATTTCAACAATTGGTTAAAAAATTGTCGCTGTTGACCATAATTATCGTCTAAGTAGATGACAGGGAACATAATAAACATAATTTTAAAAAAACATCATTATCAACATTTTTTACAACCCGTTCATCGCAATCCATCATCCAGATATCATCATTCATTTTACATAACACTTTGTACGTTCTAAAAAAACAATAATTAAACCTAACTTAGCTTGAAGCGTGAAAAATTGAATGCCACCAAATAACTCCTCAGGTCATATTTGTTCTACTGTATAATAAAATATTTGGTTCAACAATAGGAGATAAATTCTATTTTCACAACTTTTTACTCTTATGGTAACTACTTTTCATCTAATTCTGAATTTTCAGAAAAATACACAGCGTATACATTATTTTTGTAAGGATGACAACCCTCGACATACCCTGGACAATCGTCACGACTATGTATATTATAATCTGTTTTGTAAAAAGTGTAATTTGTAAAAATACGTCTTTTTTCACAATATACTGAAATATAATTTACGTATCCCATTTCAATATGACTTTTTCGAAAAAAAAATTAAAATCGTAAATATATTATGTAACGAGCCTCTTGGTTTTAATTCTAAATCTTTTCTTTCCCGCGAGCCTCTCGGTTTCAGTTCTAAATCTTTTCTTTACCATTTTCCCATCACACATCTCCTTATAAATATTCCCCTCCTTAGATGATAGAGTTGTATATTTTTGTTAAATTCTTTATCTAGTTCTCATCCATCCTAATCCTCTTTAGTTTTATATTTTGTCGTCTGTTGTTAGTGTCTCTAAATCTCTATTATTGTTTGTCTTTTTTTTTTCATATTCTCTCTCATTGTTCGTCTCCATTTATTTGTCCATCATCATTTATAGTATCTTTAATATATTCTATCAAATTATTCAACGTATCTTTCATTTGTGGAGATTCAATGATAATTGAACAACCCACGCCAAACATTACTTTTATAAATATGTGAAAATGTCGTATGCTTTCGAATAATGCGCTCATCCGATACGATTTCGATATAATCGTGCTTGATAAATAAGTATTTGCGTCTAAAATAAATTTTTTCATGTATTTGTTATACAAGTGTTCCTGTGGATAACTTAGCGATTCGTCTGCCGATATTTTTAAATAGACGTTTGTAATAAAATCAAAAAACATTTTCGATAAATATTTAAACACACCGTGTGTAGGAATACCTCTCGAATGAGCGTCGCCTACCCAGAAATGTTTATCGTCACTACCACCGCCGTCTTGTTTATTTCTAAAGACATAAACATACTTTCCCACATATTGATGCTTTATGTCGATAAGGCATGTAGAATTTTTTTCATTTAAAATACCAGCGAGAAAGTTGGACAGTTGTGATTTCGTTTCTCGAACGCGCGTGTCATTCATTCTAACGCTAGTCGCAAACAACACGCTACTTTCAAAGGAACCGAACAATGTACAAATTGTTCTATGTGTATCACTATTGTTAATAACAAATTGGTTTATGATAAATAACCAAACAAAACGGGCCAAAGCTTCGAGTACTCCTGCATATTCGACATTTTCTTCTAATAGCTTGTTGAATAACTGAACAGATAAGCGATTACTATTGCTTTCGTCATACCCTCGACGTTCCTCGTTTTCCACTCGTGTCAAGTTTGCATTTTCCGCTTCGTAGATGGAATATAGAGATTGCAAAATGTTTTCGGATCGCCGCTTGGTAACGGGGTCTAGAGGAACCAGCCACACGCCCCAATTTTGATCCCGATCAGGATTTAAACTTTGTACCACTTGCTCTCGTGATTGCTTTCCACTAACCATCTGAGAGGGACTGGCCCGTACGCAATGTTGATTAAGGAAATGACGTAAATACGAAATTTAAAACGTAGCATTGTTTCGTCGTTATTGACGTAGAGATAAAATAATGGTATGCGTTCAACACACTTTGCGATGGAAGTCTGAACGACAAACGTATACAATGGATACATTTTCCACATTAGAGCACATTTTAGGAAAAACAGTCCTCCGCCCACGGAAACATGTGATATGTGACCCGTAAATTGCGAGGATCCTGTATGCTGTTGTTGTTTTTGTTGTTGTTTACATTGTCGATACGATAGAGGTAAACACCGAAGTAACATGTTGTTTTCTCCGATTGTAAAAATGCATAAATTTTTCTTTACCCGAACCAAATTTGACCGAAGAATATTGGAACGAGCGCATTGTTCTTCAATAAACAAATTCCACACCTTTTCGATGTTGAAACATTCATCGTAAACCATTGCTAGAGGTATATTCAAGGACGACCATACTTTTGCTTCGGTGCAAACGTGTTCTAACCACGCGCTGATAGCACCCAACGTCGAAGAAGAAGGATTACGCTGAAGTGCTATTGGTATGATTCCGGTAGGAACAAAATCTCTAGCGTAAAACACACCTTCGTGTGTAAAGTCGAGTAGTATGCGAGTGATTGTCCCTCCTCCTTGCCGATTTTCATTTATTGTAGATAGGTAGTAACAACGCCACAGAAACGTCTTCCAATTCACCGGGTTGTATATAAATATCCCGGAATTCACTGTCGTCGCAATGAAAGAGAGTGCGTAATTTACTAAACTCGTTTCGTTTCAAATGATACGTGTTGTTGAATCCAAAAAATTTATCATCGCCCTTGTCTGTAATCTTTGAAATGGGATCATGTATAAATTGTTTATCGATAGTTTTGTCAACATTGCAAATAATATTGTAAATTTGTCTTTTACGAGGAAAATAAAAATTTATTTCAACCGAGTCGATTTGTAGGCACAGTTTAGGGTGGAATGTCACTTCCAAGCTGTACACGACCCATGTATTTAAAACAAACAGCTCTGTTGTATTTCCCTCCGTTCCATGGGTATCGATTGGTTTTTGATTTAGAGCGCCGCTTAGAGAATCAAGTTCCACGAAGCAATCGAGACCATGAATCGCGTGTCCAAAAGAAGATTTTATCGATGTGTACAGAGCATCTCGTTGCGCGTTTCTGATTCGGCATGTTACACTATAAAAAGTATCTTCTTCTAGGGCTGTTGCTATATACGTCACAATACCGACCGGATGCGCGGAAGCGATTGTCCTTTTTAGATTGTATAGAGCTTTATATCTACATTTGGTCACGTCAATATCTGTGGTAGACTCATCAAATGAAATTGCGTTATCCACTATTTCAAATATTACAACGTATTCTATTATTGCACGATTCCTACGATCCAATCCGTCGGACGCAACACATTTGTTCTAAAAATGATTCCCGTATTTTCAACTCTAAATTTAACGTATGGAACAGATCTCGTAGCCAAGGCGCTCATCATTGTCAGTAAAGACGCGCGTGATCTCGCTAGTTGAGCGTCGCTAACTTCATTTTCGTCTGCGCTAACAGGAGTCATAGACATTCCAACATACGCAACACGTTTGTCCAACACTTTAGTTTCGGATATGACACCCGCGACGTTAGTATGTCTAATATAAAAACATCCTTCTCGTAAATTATATTTTGATGAAACATAGATCGAATCATCTTTGGTGTTCATTATCTTTATATAATGGATAAACGTGGAAATTGCTTTCGACTCGGCATGCACAATCGGATTCCCATTTCCCTTGTGTTTATATATGAGGAAAGAGAGCGAGAGCGAGAGAGAGAGAGAGAGAGAGAGAGAGAGAGAGAGAGAGAGAGTTATTGAACTACATTCCTCTCACAAGATCCCCTCTACTGAACTTTTCAGAACAAAGAATAAATAGACCAAGAAAGAGGGCGACAGCACTCAAGTCTGATTTAAAGTTCACCATTATGTACATCGAACACACTGTGATTCATTATGCTGCTAAGAACGATGACGCTGCTAGGAACAGTGATACTAAGTGTGAGGAGATGGTTATAAAAACCCATAACTACCTCTTTATCAAAAAAATATAACGAAGACACAGCGCTTCACGTTGCTACTGGAAACGGGCAGAGACTCAATCGAAAATGCAAACAAAGCTTTAATTTACCCATCCCCACTCCCCCTCCGTACCACTCACAACCTCCATCTCCCTCCGGCAAACACCCCCCCCCCCTCTCCTCGTCTCTGGTAAAGACGTGAAAGATGTATTATATATATATTGAAGATAAAAAACCCAATCCTTCACAAGAGTATCTACACTACGAGGAGCAACAATTAAAATGTTGGGAAATATCATAATATACGGAACTGATATACCAAAATTTAAAAAAATTGATAACAAAAACCTAGAAAGCTTATCCGATTTCTTAATTTTTAAAAATTCTAAAAATATAGTTAGAAATGGGATTGAAAACAATCGTATTCAATTATCTAGTAAAAATTTATTTGTTGTAAATGATCCGGAAAGAATTTCAATGAAATCTATTCAAAAATATTTTATAACACACTTTAGCCGACCTCCCCTCTGTTTGGGTGATCTTCTCAACATGATTATCGAAGCCACGTTGGATTTAAATAAAAACTATATACAGTTTTGTAAGTCTTGTAATGATGTAATATATCACAATTTTAATTATTGTCCAAATTGTGGTATTGATATACAAAAATAGTATAAGACAATTGGATAATTTTTTTAGTGAAATTTGCCAAACAAATCCTTGAACCGTGTTCTTAAAATAGAAATCTAACTAATAAAGCGAGAGTCAATTTTTATTGAAACTGTTTGTGTCTAGATTGTATTTGTTTAGTGAACACACACTTTACTCCCTCCCCCCCCCCTCCTCTACCTCACTATCTCTGACGTATCATTAGTTCATAGAATAGTTAGCGGCGGTGATGGTGTAGCGATTAGCGTATCGGATTGCTATATCGAAGTTTGCGGGTTCAAACCGATCGAAGCCGTGGATTTTTAAGGGTGAAAAACCTTTCGGAAGGGGAGTAAAGCCGGCTGTCCCATAATAGTACATTTCCACTGTATGTAAAAAAGAACCTCAAACCAAAAATGACGTCTCTGAACTAAATCCAAATCGCCTGTTGCGTCGCCCAAATAATAATACCTTCTTTCTCCCATGATAGGTGAAAGGAATGTAACGAAATTTTTGTGTGGTCAGACGGAAGAGCAGGCCTTATGATCTGAACAATGGAGGTTCATTACGATGCCAACAAAAATGAGCCCAGAACAATAGAATTCTAAAGAGACTAAAAAATGTAAAGAAATAATAAAACATGTTACAATTATATGAAAAAATAGACTATGAAATGAACATTAGAGAATCTTTAAGGTTATTAAAAGAGAAAAATGGATTAAAACAAAAGAATGAAAGTCTAAAACAAATTGTTACAAAGATAAATGAACAACCATATATGTAACGATTCAAAACACATGGTACAATAACGGAACCCAAAAATTACTAACAAAGAGATGCATGTTTTAACTTGTATAAAAGAAAACGTTAGAAGAAGATTCTGAAAAATTGGTTCTTGCAAAAGGACCAACCCCTATACAGTATCGCTTCTGTTAATCACGTATTCACCATCTGGTTATCGTAAAAAAATAAATGTTTTTTTAAAAAGGTTTTTTTGTTTTGCTAATTTTTTCCCCACTTCCTTAATCTCAATTTTGAAAATATTCACCTTTTTTTCGGTTTTTAGTGATCAAAAGCAAATAATTCGTAATTTTTCCCGATGTGGGTATCTCTCTCTCAAACAAAAAATAAACAACAAATATTTCTATTTATTCAACACGAATATAATTATGTAATTTATAAAAACAATCCATACAAAACCATTGTTTACACTGTTTACAAGACGTAGATACCATTCTAACGTTTTTTCCCTTTTTTTTTTCTCGGTTACATTGCTGACATTTTTTCTTCAATATTCTAGTTTTAGAATCTCTGTCTTTATTTATGGTTAGAACGTGGAAATATTCTTGAAACAAATCCATAACTATTTCTTCTCCAAATTGTTTCATTTCAATTTTCTGTTCTTCCGTCATTTTCTTATACAAAATGAACATATTTACTAAAACAGTGTCTAAGATGAAATCAAATACTTGGCATTCTCTTCTCGTGATTTCTCGCAAGAGTGAAAAGTAAAAACACCTTGCCAATCGAGTAGATGCATCTACTCCCTGTTTTCCTCTTTGGTATTCCATTATCATTTTGGGCTTTAGCATATTTTCTGATGAAACCATTTCTATACAATACTTAGTAGAAAAATAAAATTTATTTTTCCATTTAGCAATTACAACTCCTTTTGGTCTATCTTCTTTCAAAACACAAGTTCCGGTGAGATGAGTACCATAATTGAGAAGATGACCAGCAATTGAAACAGAGTAAATATCGTCCGTAACAATAATTGTACGACCTTCGTTTACGTAGTCTTTGATGAGTTGCATTATCACATCATCGGTTATACTGGGTGATGCCGTCCTTTCGGTCATTCTTAGAGTATATCCATCAGGGTTCATAACGTGAAAAAAATAACTGTTTGTCACGTCGTGTTTTCGCTTCGCTTACAGCTAAAACATCTTCTCCTGGAATATATTCACGAGAAAAGTTTTTCCAACATGTCCATACAATTCCCGATTTGCAAATGTTCTAATAACGATTGAAAACGAGAATGACTCATAACTGACTGTAAAAAATTATTATGATACAAATTTTGTGTTTCCCAATATTCGGCTACATTTTTAAACAAAGCCAATTTCATATATATAACGATACCAATAAAATTTCGCATCTCTTTAATGTTTGTATCTATCCAAATATCACCAAAAATTTCTTTTGCCTTGCTATTTGTTTCTATAACAATATAATTTAATAAATTATCGTCAATAAACCTATTAAACACGTCAATAGGTTTCAATTCCCCTTTGTTTTGAGGGTAGGCATCGCTATAATTTATTACATCCGTCGTGTTTGTGCCTGTAAACGCCAGCGAAGAATTTGTAATTTCATTGTTTTGAGGGTAGACATCGCTATAATTTAGTACATTATCGTCAATAAACCTATTAAACACGTCAATAGGTTTCAATTCCCCTTTGTTTTGAGGGTAGGCATCGCTATAATTTATTACATCCGTCGTGTTTGTGCCTGTAAACACCAGCGAAGAATTTTCAACTTCGTTGTTTTGAGGGTAGACATCGTTATAATTTATTACATCCGTCGTGTTTGTGCCTGTAAACACCAGCGAAGAATTTTCAACTTCGTTGTTTCGAGGGAAGACATCGTTATAATTTATTACATCCGTCGTGTTTGTGCCTGTAAACGCCAGAGAAGAATTTTCAACTTCGTTGCACCAAGCTATGGTGGCATTTTCCATAGCATCAAAATCAAAATCATCAAAAAATTACTTTTTATATCCAATGAAACTAATCCTATTAAATCTTCTTGGTTTTCCATATTTTGTAGTCGTTTATAATGCTTACTTGAATATAATACATGAAATCTAATGTGTAGTGATGGTTATATATTCCTCTACTTTCTTCTCCCCCATCCTCGTGTCCAATATAGAGTAGGAGGATGAGTAGAGATTTATAAGATTGGATGGAAGGGATAAAGAAGGATGGGGTGTTTTTTTTAATCATCCATGTCCCCCTCTCTACTATACTTACTTACTAACAACGGTGACAATAACAGATCCATCTACATTACCATGAAAAATACTTCATGTACTTCGAAGATAAGGCTTACGCCTTCAATTAGCTCAAAGAAAGGAGCGCCCTCTATGATCCCTATAAAAAAATTCAAAACACAACTCTCATCCCTCACTCAGATAGGGCGTAGTATATTACATGTGCCCCTCGGACCTTCATGAACATTGCCTTCCTTGTTATCACGAAGAACTTCCTCACACGCTGCGTCCGGCGCCCCTGATAAATATCCCCACCCATAACGCGGTTGCGTCTTTTCGCGACGCCAGATGCCGACCTCCTCTCTCCATCCTCTATTTAATGATAAGATGTTAGACAACAAATCACTCAACGCAGGGACAACCGGCAAGAAACACTAATAAACGCTATTATTGACAACAGTGTACGGACAAGCTCCCGAAAGGGAGCATACCGTGTATAAATTCATAAAACAATCTCGTGTGTGTATAAGATGTTCACTACTAGACTGCTGGCCAGCTAAAAAGCCGAACTAACGGGACAACTTTTGAAAAATGTCACTGTCGGATGAGAACATACATTTATACTCGATTTAGGTAGTTTCGTTTCGTTTTATGTTGGCAAAAGTTGTTGCCAACCGTCTCACAAATACCCAGTATATATTACCTACAAGCGGTAGGGACATTTTCTAAAATTTAAGTTTGCAATGAAACAATGACTACTTCCGTAGATTCCGCCAACATTCAAAGCCATACAAGTGAAGTTGTGTTAGTTTACAAGTGTTGCTAAATATTTGCATTTTGCGTTTTGGTGCTCTTCGTTCGAAACATGTATTATTCTCCAAAAACGAAACATGTGTTATTGAACAGTGGACAAGAATCGAGACTGCGCAAGGATTGTGAATGAGACAACAAACAAAACAAAAGCGAGAGACTCACAGTTATAGTTTCATAAGTTGGCTATTCTGACAGGAAATCTTTCAAGCTACCATATTACGAATTTAGTGCGGCCTAATACACGGCCCGGAGTATAGTTTAAATTTCACACTACAAATTTGTATCAGTTTCTATATGTTAATTTCTGAATAAAATGAATTTCTGAATTTATTCTTACTCTCTGAGTTTGATTTCATCGAGCCTGTCTGAAGAACTTGTCGGCTAGCAATCGACATAATTTAACTAGTGCATACGATAAACAGAGACAAGAGGCTATTTTTTTATATGGAACAAGAGTGAACATTAGTCTACTTTTGCATTGACAACAGTTTCCCTTGTATTAATTGGCAAACTTTTGATTTCAAATTTTTTGATACGCTAACGTGTGTGCAACGGGTGAAGAAGGAAATATTTTCGCCATAGTACAAAATATAAAAAAATAATTATTGCAATACATGCTATACCAATGAATTTAAAACTTTTTTAACGTATAACATATTTTGGGGATCGAATACAGTTGAAACATTATCTAAGGTATCGTCTATTACGTCCGCTAAGGCCTCTGCGACTGAGACATATTGTTTACAAACTACATGTATATCATCACCTAATACATGTCCATTGTCATCCACAATATTATGAGTATCACATTGAAAACAAGGATCTTCGCAACGTTGTTTTATGTTTTCTTTGCTAGAGGATCGAAACATATAATGTTTGCATAAATTATCTTGTTTATCAGTTGAACATAGCGCCATTTTACATTTGTGCAAAATATTTCCATATTTATCGTAACGAATCAACCAACAACCAGCTTTTTTGTTTGCAATTTTAGTAACAACTGTACTTACTACACCTGCAATGGTTCCTCCTAATGCCAATTTTGGAAAATATTTTTTCGAAAATTGTATAAATTGTTTTGAAAACTTTTTAGCAAAACTTTGAAATCTGGGTGAACTCTTGAAAAGTTTATCGACGGTTTCTTTGCTTGCTTTTAAATTGGCTTCCTTTCCATTTTTAAATGCCTCTTGTAATAAATCGTCGATTTTTTAGATCTTTTGAAAACGAAAATCCAATGGGTGTCTTCTTTAGAGCAATTATAAATTTTTGTTGATTTTTTCCCATTGATTTGAGAACGTTTAAAGTATATTTACTTGCTACAGCAGCACCCGTTGCTTCGGCAATAAATTTGTCAACCGTTATCGTTCCTTTCTGTTTTCCAAATACAAGTCGTCCGGTTCGAGAATCGATCTTTAGATGAAACTTAAATCCTATTTGTTTCGATAGTAACTTTGAAAATAATTGAATATTATTGTTTTGTATAAAAACGCGGAGCAACAGCAATATGACGTAATGTCTTGACTACATTATTCATCTTTGATAAATCTTTTAATAAAACAACACTAAAAGTTTATGAATTTTTATTTTTGAAATAATAATAATTTTTTTTTTACAATTTCATTTTCACAACTCTTTCTTATCATTTAAGTAACCCAAGTAACACATATCACTAAATGTATAAATCACAACTCGTTATTCTTCCAAAAAAGGATCATATATTAGTAAAATACACATGGAAGTAAATATAAAGCAAAATACTGTAACATTGTAAAATACTGTAAAACAAAATACTGTAAAACAAAATACTGTATAGTAACCCAAGTAAAGTATATTTAAAAAAATCAATATTTAATTTTCATAAAATTTACCAGTTTTAATTTTACAATACTATTACTGTATTCAATAGAATGAAATTTTAAAACACATATAAATATTTCATCTTGACACATAACTTGGCTATCGTCCAAAATATCCGTAAAGTTATTTTGTTGACTAGATGGTATTTTAGTTGGTAAATAAGAAATAGCTAATTTAGATGAAATATATACATCTACAGGGCGGATATCAACATTTATCACGCCTTCTTCCAATATTTCCACTTCTAAGTTCTTTATCAATTTTGACAAATATTTTGCTATACCATTGTGAGTTACAAAATCATACATAATATCAAAAATTAAAATACGCAAAGGTTCTTCGAGTATTTGATGGAATCTAAGTGGCATAGATGTAAGTGTAGATGTATTCAGTAATAAATAAAAACAAGAATGTTTACTCAGAGAATTAAAAATGAACTTATTTTCAACATTATTTTGTTTATTCCACAATAAATTCGATTCCAACTGAACGCAATTTGAGGTATTTCACATATATTTGCTCTAGACAAAGCATCCGACAATCTTTTATGAAATAACATCATTAAAGTTTTAAACATTTTATAAGGATTTTTTAAAATTGGAACGGATGCATGAGCAGTATGAGCTACAATAGGCCTAGCCACTGTGGAAATGAAAATATTCATTTCATTCATAGTTATCAAAACCATTGCATCATTATTTTCCACTTTCAACCTTTTCCTCGCAGAGCCGGTCTCACCTGTTGAGTATTTGGATTGAGACACTATCGGTGTAATATTCGATAAACATTGTGCATGAATATGCCACATACCATGTTGCACAGCATCAATACACTTCTTTGAAGACATACAATAATTATTTTCAAGTCGATTATATAGACAAGATGTATTATGCCATCCACCCACACACTTGCTATTAGTCACAAACACTTTTCGCAAGCTGGTCAGTCTATTCTTGGCGCTGATTCCATCTTCATTACTCGTGGTGTTGCTGGTAAACGTTGCCTCGACAACCGCAGTAAACCTCTGACTGTAGTGAGTAGTCATATTGCATTGGAGCTTGGTCCCCGTCGTTCTACTATGGCTCCTCGGGTGTGCGACACTGACGGAGCATGTTCATTGTTCGCGTTTTTTGTCCTTTTATTGTATCTGTTACGGATTTCCTGTCTAACGGCGTCCCCCACTCTCTTTCGTTTCCTGAACACGTGTGCATTTTCATCATACAATGCAATTTTATAACATGTTACAGATATAGCATTTATTATTTCTTTTGAAAATGTTAACCTCCAATCTTTGCAAATATTCAACAAAACGAGCGAACATATACATTAACAGAACTGAACACGTTACAAAACATTGTGAAAATGTTGTCACTAAATAGTCGAATATACCATATACTGATATATTTATTATTTATCCTCACAATTGAGTCGATAAACGCAATTATGAGGTAATCTATACCTGTGTTTCGAATGTGTTCCTCTAAAATATTCACTATACAAGGAGCATATGAAACGCGTTCACAGGCTATAGAGGATATCAATTTACATTTTAAATCATATGACATTTGTTCATCTTTCAACAATTTAGACAATGTTTGTTTAAATTCTCTTTTGAATATTATTTTATTACTTTTAAAAGCCATTCTGTCTAAAACTTCTTTGGAAAATATATTTTCATTTTTCCATCCACAATAGAGTTGTATCAGTCTCTCATAAACACTGACATCATGAATCTCTTCAACACATTCACAGAAAATAAAAACTATATATTTTGAAAAAAATATATATACTTTTACTAATATCCACCTTCACAATAGAATTTATAAGATATAATAATATTAGCTTTCTTTCACTACTACATTCATCAGTTTGTCGTATCAAAAAAAAATGTTTGACCAAAGCATTACCAAACACATTTGCATCAATTGCTTTCATACTCATATTTGTAAAAGTATTTATATTATCAAAAGATAAAAGGTTAAAAATTGAAAATGTCGTTTCAAAAAGACAAGCATACACGTATCTATTATCCACTTTCTTGATTAAGTTGATTAGAGTAATTACATTTCTTTTTGAAATTTTTCTGTTTTAAAATATTCTAATAACGCTCTAACAAAAGTTTAGGATAACGACTGTGTCTAGCTAAGTCAATTACAGTCGTTACATCATTGGGTAGATGTTCAGTTAAAAATTTAGTATAATTGTATACTATATCTCGATGTATTTGTTTTAAAATCACTTCCAAAGCCATTCGTTTTAAAATCACTTTCAATGTCAAAGTCACTTTCAAAGTCAAACTCTCTCTTCCAAAGTCAACGTCAATTCCGTTTCTTTTTCTCCGACACTAAACAACGCGCAATATAAGGAACGTATGCGTTACATCCACAAATGCCACAACATCTGTAGGAAATGGTGACTAGGTTATTTTTAAGGATTAATTTTTGTTTGGTTTTCTACACGAGTACATTTTTCCACCAGTCAAGAGGTCCCCTTCCGTCTCAGCCAATGAATCCTCCGTTTCTTTCTGTCCACATTTACACGACCAGTAAGAACTCGCATTCGCTCTTTCTTGTCGTGTCTCCTCCCTCCATCTCCCCACTCCACCGTCAATAACAACACATCAACCAACCAACTATTCATCTCCTACCACGTGGTCAATCGCTCATTCTACCCCCCACACACACACACACCCCCACAAATACACCTCCAACACTATATACCGTTCTGTTGTATTGATAAATGGAAAGAAAGTGGGGTGGGGGTGGGTGGGGGAGAAATACTTAATTACATTTAGGACAGTGCCCAGTTCTCAGTATCGCTCTGTACTGACACATGAAAAGATGGGCGAGATCAAACACACATATACACACATACACACACACATATACACACATATGCACACACATACGCACACACATACGCACACACATACGCACACATACCAAACAAAATTGGAGTCAACCTCAACACAAAACGACACACAGAAGGAATACAACGTGCAAAAAAAGAAAGAAAGAGAGAAAGAAAGATGTAAATTTGCAGAAGAAAATTTTTAAACCATGTGGGATCTATTATTGAATATTTAGAAATATATAAAGAACATTATTATAATTTTTGTTTGTATATTTCTTTTCTGTGTAACCACTAGGCTCTCTTTTTGCTCTTGTTCCTTTACGTTCCATTGAACGCAATTTGAACACATTAACATATTATTTTCTCGCCTAGTGGGAGAATTTGCCATGTATGTTCAAAATGCGTTCAAATTCTCATTGTGAACAATTAATTATATTGAGAAAATAAAGGATGTTTTTTTCAGAGTTCTTTTTGATAATGGGTTGGTATCAAACGCATACTATTACACAAAAGGATGGCAATTGTTGGAGGAAATTATTTTGTTTCCGACAAGAGCAACGCGCCATTAACCTAAACAACCCCAACACACACACACACACACACACACACACCACACACACTCACACTCACACACACTCACACACACACTCACACACTACACACACACTCACACACACACACACACACACACACACAACACACACACACACACACAGACACACACACACACACACTGACACCTCCTCCGCCTCCTCCTCTCTTATATAGGACTTGTTTTGCCTACTGTTTTGGTTATTGACGGACCTAATTCAAATGGAAGAGATTATAAAATAGATATGACAGATGCGTTTACTCCATTAAACAACAATGTAACGTCAAGAATCGATAATTATTGTGATCCATCGAAATACATACACGATCACCATTTACATGTAAATGGTTTTCAACTTTCTTATCGTTCTCGATTGCGGGTCTGTAACTTAGTGCAACATGGAGAGGATTGTTTGAAGGACGTAGTGAATGTATAGAAAATATTTTGATTTGTTCAATAATTTGTATCGTATGTACACACGTACATTACTTTTGACATGTTTCATGTCGTTAAATTTGTATTAATTCACCACTCTTACGTCTCTTCTCTCCCTTTCTCTCGCTGTGTGTGTGTGTGTGTGTGTGTGTGTTGTGTGTGTGTTTTTAGTTCTAGGTGAATACCGATAGGTTTTGTCTTCAGTTTATATTATATAAAGGAAAGACCGTGTATTAATAAGACAGAAGAAAGCATATGATACGTTCGGTTCATGTTACGTATATTAACCGGGAAAAAAAGATGAATTTTATGAAAGTGTCATTTATGTTAATAATCATCCACATATTTGATATCAAAGGTATATTAACTAATAATATATTACTGAATGTACCTCGTCTCATTAGCGCTAGTCATAATAAACTTAGTTTTGATATAACTTTCCAAAATTCCACAATTGACAATGGAATGAAAGATTGTTTACAAATATGTCCGGATATTATATATTGGGAATATAATAAACTTAACAATAGTGAAAACTGGAAACACAAGGTTACTTCTGTAAATATAACAGAACAATGTCATGCGACGGTTACATTATCAACATTATCACCCGCTTCAAATTATTATGTTAGAGGAAGATCATATTGTACGAATGAATATATATATAACTATAACAACTCTATGGTCTTAGAAAAATGGTATGATGAAAATGCTACCACATCTATAATCAACGCCACCACGTGTTCGGAGACAGTTGCTCCTGTCTGTGACCTCCAATTAAATATGGTCGGATCAAAATGGTTCGTCTTAAGTTGGTATCCACCAAAGGCTCAATGTCTTACAAAATTAATGTATAAAATTCGAGTTAAATATACACACCACCCCGTACGAGATAACTTTGGATTTTTGGACATAAGTTCGTTTTGGACGAATGACACCAATCGAATTCTAAACCAACGCATACGAAATAAATTTGGGTTTCGGGGCATGGGTGTATATTTCTGTAAAGAATGGCCGGATCGTCATTGCTTTAAGGTAAAAAAAAAATTGTCTAGTAATTTCAAAAAACAAGGAATGGAGTATGAAATTAATGTAAAAGTAATGCGAGAGGATGTATCGAGTGATGTGGTGACAATAAAAGTAAACGCTACAGATGACTTGAAACCGAATTCACCCGTTGATTTACATTTTATGATAAAACATTGTCGAGAAATACTACTGGTTTGGCGTTATCCGTTGATGCTTGGAGGCGTTCTTCAATATATCCGCATAGAGATTATTCAAGGAGATATTATAATGTATAATTGTAGTCTAAACATTTCAAACGAACTTCTCATCTATAATCATACAATAACTATCGATGATCTTTTAATAGTGAATACCACGCAAACTAATCGTTATGCGTATGTTTGGTTTGTTACCAAAAATTTACAAAATGGAGATGTAGCAAATATTTCAATACCAATAGAGTTTTGTTATGAAACATTATCTTCGGCAACGCCTGAGTCTATGCCAATGAATGTTACTATTTGGGTTTTTATATGGTTTTTTATGAATCTTAGGTTAAATTTTAATTCGTTTACGCCTGCCCATTTTCTTCAAAACTTTTGAAGAGAAAGAATAATCGCAATTTGCTTTCGCTCAAGCGAAAACAGATATTGTTATATCTAGGCATTGGTTAGTTGTTTTACAAGGAAAGAAATGAGGTGGGGGAAAGACACACGTTCATATATATATATGAATGTAATTTGCTCCTACATCATAGAAAATTGAGGATTGCGCTTACATTCGGATTCCGAATAATGGCGGTACAACCCGTTCAAATGCTAAATCTAACTTCTGAAGCGAATCGTATTAAAACATTTGATGAGAGGTGGCATAACCGTGTAGATAAAATATTTCTCGCTGCTTCGGGTTTTTACTTTACTAAATTCAATGATGTTGTCAGATGTGCTTTTTGTTTTGTGGAAATTGGTTATTGGATGTGTGGGGATAATCCATATACAGTACACAAGGAGTCTAGTAAACATTGCCTTCAAGATGGTAGCAAAGGCAACATTCCATTACATGAACACAGGCCTCAGTTTATCTTACCAAGATCACCACCACCGGATTGCGAAATACCGATTAGAAGACGTAATTCCCGACTCAATGCAGTGTGTTTTAGTTCTCCCATAGACTTGAAAGAGCATGAATTTCTTCGATTTTTTATGAAACTTGGCATCAATTTAACAATGGAACCTGCACACGTACAATATAGAAATTATCAGAAAAGGTTTCAAACTTTTGAGAACTGGCCCTCTATCCTGAAATGGATTGCAAAGACATTTGCGAAGCGGGATTTTATTATTCGAAAGAAAATGATACTGTTGTATGTTTTCATTGTAATGGAAAGTTAAAACATTGGCAAATGCACGATAATCCCTGGTTAGAACATGTAAAGTGGTTTCCTGTATGTGATTTTATGTATCAAATATTTAAGAAAATGAAATCCGCACATAATCAATATAATACTTATGAACAAAGGTTAAAAACTTTTGAGGATTGGTCCTCTAGTTTTAAATTGGTTGTTAGAGATATTTGCAAAGCAGGATTTTTACTCAAATACAAGTAATAATATAGTTTGTTTCCATTGTAATGAAATACTGAACTGTTCACGTTTAAAAGACACACCTTGGCGAGAACATTTGAAGAGTTTTCCCATATGTAATTTTATGAATAATGAAAAGAAGATAGAACTTAACCAACACGAGAAACAAAATATTGAATATTTTATTTATTGTACCTAATTTTGAATTATATTGAAAATTTATTTTTTTATTTAAAAATTATGTATTTGTATTTAGTTATTGTATTATATCTGATGGAAAGTTACATGTGTGTATTCAATTACCGATTTGGTATTGTCCACATTATACCAACGAATATGTGAAAAAAATAGAAATAGTACCAGGAAGGTCAATGTCAAACAGACGTTACTAATTTCCAGGGTCACCAAATAATACGTGATCTTGGAAAAGTCCGTTGATCAGGGAAGGTCAATGTCAAACAGACGTTACTAATTTCCAGGGTCACCAAGTAATACATGATCTTGGAAAAGTCCGTTGAAACGTTAGATAAGTAAGTATTCAATTTAGAAGTAAAAACATTGACAGTAGAGCAATTACCGATGTAGATAGAGTCTGTCGTGGTTATTGAAAAAGTCATATTATAATGATATGGGGTTAAATACTCAATAATGGGAAGAAAAGGCAAGAGAGCAGAAGAAAAGAGAATAATCAGAGATGTAGTGGAATGGGAAATTTCACATGAATCTGCCCGTGGTAAACCATACACAGAGACGAGTAACACATATACGACAGAACACCGTGGTGTGTATTCGGGAAGGGGGGGGGGGGGGGGGTTAGTGCCCATGATGTGTAGACTGTTGGTCTGGACTCATAGTACGGATTCATGACAGTTTCTCAAACTATCGATGTTAAATATGCGGTGACTATTTCGAATAAATGAAATGTCAATTTTTTTGTTTTATTCATCCCCAATTTCCCTCCCTCTCTCTCTCTCTCTCTCTCTCTCTCTCTCTCTCTCTCTCTCTCTATTGTTATTTAATTTAGGAAACAAACATAAATAATTGTATTTTTTTGTAATTTTTTATTTCTAAAACGATAGGATAACATACAATAAATTATACATATAAATTTTTAATAAAAAAACCTTAATTTTAATTTATTGAATTTCTCACATGTACCAAAACAACACGAAGGATTTTTATTGGGACGTATCTAATTTCTGGTGCTTAGAGTCTTGGTAATATTGTATAGCTAACAAATTGGAATCTTCTTCTAATTCATTTTCTACATCCTCGTTAATTATTATTCTGCGTTTTGTACCTCGTGAACCGTTAGGAGGAAGAGGAAAGAAATCATAGTAATACAATTGAACGTTTGTGTAAAAATTTCCGGTAGCAGATTTTGTAACAGTAACTCTAAAATAATCTATTAGTGCAGTAGATTTACATTGCTTCCTGGCAAACATGACGTCAGCATGTTGAACTAAATTCGGTCTTCTCGTTAGAGACATAAATTTATTATTATTATTATTATCATATATATCTTTCAACATACTCACACCATCATTAACAAGATCTGCATTGGGACTTTCGCCAAACGCTTGTGGCATACTCAATAATGATTTTTCGCAAATGAGCAGAAAATTCACGGTACGCGACTTGAAAGTATTTGGAAATCTCTTGTCGTATTCGATTCTCGTTTGCAAATTTATAAACATAGTTTTCAAAAGTAAAAATAAATTCATTATTTCTGTTCTACTACCAATCGAATCTATGTATTCCGCTGTGTCGCTGAATTCAGAATAAATTTGAAATACCAACTTGTTACAATAGGTTCCGATATTTAACATTATGGTAGATAGATTTTTTAAAATATTTATTAGATAATTAACGGAAGGAGATGACACGTTTTGATCTGGGTGAATATTAACTCTGTCGTAACTAACTTTATTATTATTAGCTTGCATCATTTCTGTATAAAAACAAGCCACTAAATTAATAAGAACATCGCTTCCTCCATTCATTTGGTAAATCCACCTATTTTCGAAATAGCGTAGATTTCCATAATCCTTCATTTTATCTTTAAGTAAAATTTCTAACTTGTTGAAATCTATAAAACCAGGGCAGAAAATAAGCTCGCGTCTATTTTCAAAATCTATGACTTGAATCTTTTTTCGGTTATTTCCTGGAGGTTCCATCAAGAAGAATTCATTTGACCTCTGCCACATCATTAAAGATATTTCCTCAATAAGCTGTACCGCCGAAATGATTAAATCTCCATATGTCCACCTGTTACGTTTATTCTTTGTGTTTATATGAACTTCATAACAATGGTTAAATATCTCGTTATATCCGCTTACAATTTTTTCATTTACAATGTTTTCCTCACTACCTTCTTCCTTTTCCCATATCTTTATAGAATTATATAATTTCTCTACAGTTTTACATGGGTGAATGTTTAAAATATTTTCAGTAAAAAACTTGAATTTTTCAATGTATGTTTTTAATCTTTCTATTCGCTTTATCTCAAATTCTTGGCGATCTATAACTTCTTTTTGTAGAGTGTCATATTGATCTTTAAAATCATTATACCAATTTATATCAAAATTATCGTTTACTACAAATCCTACGAAACGGTTTTGATGCAAAACATATATTTTATTTTCAAATTCTTTTATCATTTCACCATTTCTATTCATTGTTTCTCTAATATCTTCGCAGAGATATTGCTTTAGTAAGTCGTAGTATTTTTCTGACATTGAATTAAGATCTTTAATTATTTTGAAAATATATTGATCAGATTCTAAATGCGCGGGAAAATGTTTATTGTTTTCTGTTTCGGATTCCAATTGCCCGGAATTTTCTTCAAATCGTTTTGACGATTCCAATTGCGCACATTTATTCTTTTCTATTTTATTTTCTCTAAATCGTTTTAACACTATTAGATATTCATTTCTGAAATGGGAGGAATATTCTTCCAAACTATTATCATTTTCTTCTTCCATTATTCACGGACGCGTCTCAAAATGCTACAATAAATACAGTTAATAAGATGTTATATAGATACTCTTAAATGATACACCGGTATATATACACATTTTATCCTTCCCTTCCCTCCCTTTGTATGCAAACAAATGGAGGATTTGGGAAGGGCGTGGGACGATTACGTGATAAGCCGAATGATATATAAAGAGTGTGTTTAGAGACAGTGTTTCATTCACTCTACAACGACCACGTAGTGTGTTCATCGTACAGAAAACAAATATGGATGTATTTACGGCAGATGAAAATGTAAAAGATGAGAAGGAAGCAAAGATGATGGCAACAGAAGATATGCAACAAGACAAGGATGCGGACACGGAGCACCTTAAAGAACAAAAAACAACATGGAGCAGCCGAAAGAAAAGGACACTGACATTGAACAGCAAGAGTTTATGGGCAAGGATATTGTTATGGTCGAAGAGCTGGATGACAGTGATATGGCCAAAGATCTGCAGAAAGAAAAAGACGCAGACATGAAACAAGAATATTATGACAAAATTGAGGAATTTGACGAAGATAAGGAAGTTAAATTTTTACGTGCAATACAGGCCGAAGATCTGCAGGAAGAAAAAGACGCAGACATGAAACAAGAATATTATGACAAGATTGAGGAATTTGACGAAAATAAAGAAGTTACAATTTTATGTACAATACAAACAGAGCTTCACAAATTGATGAGAATGTATAAAAATAAATTTATAGATTTAAAACACAAGTTAGAGCAACTGTCAACCTTGAAAAAAAATATTGATGAATTGGAAGCACTTTATACTTCAGAACTCTCTTCTGAGAAACAAATATTAGACTCTGGATGTTCATCATCATCATCGTTACTCAAGAAACAAATGTTTACTTCAAAACTCTTTTCTGAGAAACAAATATTAGACTCCGGATGTTCATTATCATCATCGATTAACGATCTTGCAAAATAACACGTGACATTTTATTAAATTTTTGCTGTAACTAATAGAAATATTTGTTGTATAATTTTCACCAATAAATAATCCATTTCAATATAAAATAATTGTTGCAAAATAACACGTGACATTTTATTATATTTTGCTGTAACTAATAAAAATATTTGTATGATTTTCACCAATAAATAATCCATTTGAATATAAATTGTTTTTAATTTTACAAAGAAACCTTTAGTACCAAACCTTACAAGGAAACTACCAAACCTCACCTTAACCATTTCAATATAAAATAATTGTAACCATATAAATTGTTGACCAGTTCATAAACTGAGATTATTTGCAATTACATATCATTGTAAACAACAAATTTATTCTGTAGTTTATTTCCTCAAAAAAAATAAAAAAACCTATAAATCCTGTATGGTCAACCTACAAAGAAAAAAAAACAAATACAGGGTTCAAAATCTCTTCTGAAGGACTCTGAATGTTTGGATCGTCTACACTATCCCATCATCATCATTTAACGATCTTGCAAAATAACACGTGACATTTAACCCTTTGCGCTCGGAAGGCATCTGAGGATGACACATCACAACGCCACATTGGATCGTAAGGCTGTGAGTGACGGCATGTCCTACAGGTCGGAAGGCATCTTTGGAATGACATTGGAAAAGGGTCCTGAACTCGGCGCGATCGCGCACTGCGCACGCCTGTCAGCTCGGACATTGTTTAGTTATCACAGGAAAAGGGTCGTCAGTGTTTACATTTTTTATGTTTTCTATTATTCTAGAAATTACTTTCATATTTTTTCTACATCAGTTTGCTAGTAAAACAGAGATATATGTAAATTGTTGGAAATTTAGTACGTGAATTATTGGAAGTTTAGTACGTGAATTATGATCTTAAAATTTTTCTTTTGCTGAAATTTAAGGTAAATAAAAAACACAGTTGCAATGAATTATGATGATTTTTCTTTGGCTGAAATTTAAGGTAAATAAAAAACCCAGTTACAATAATATATATTTTAATTTTAATCACAAACTTCAATACATTTGACATTATTTTTTCACGTTTCAATTAATTTTTAAAATCTTTTCAGTGTGGAATTTCTCAAAACAATTTTCTGGGTACACAGCAGGTTTTCCAGGGCAGGATTTACAATAAAAAATTTTGTTGTCTTGCGACCATATTTTCTATTGCTGCATACTCTACAATCCCGATTTCCTAGTTTCGAGTAAAGTGAATGGAATTATTCATTCAGCCTACATTCATCCAAAATGCTGTCTGATAATGAGCGCTTCATGGATTTTGTTCGGTTTCTTTCGAAACGTTTTGGCTCGAATGTTTTCCTCTGGAAAGGCCTGTCTGTACAAAAGAAATGCATTGGTAATTGTGACATCCAGTAACCAGAAAAATAATTTTCTCCACCACTTGCTTGTTTTCCGTCCAAAAGCGTAAGAGGTGACGTAATGGTCAGTCATGTCCACCCCTCCCATGTATGTGTTGTATTCACAAATTGTAACAGGTTTTTCAACTACAGTTTCTTCATCGTGTCATCTCAGAGATGCCCTCCGACCTGTAGGACATGCCTAACTAAGACTTCACATTCCAAGCTACTCAGTATGTCATCTCACAGATGCCTTCCGACCTGGTTAATTCTATTTTTGCTGTAACTAATAAAAATTTTTTTACCAATAAATAATTCATTTGAATATTCTATCACACTATTCAGTTTATGGTATTATTAACACGGATAGTCGTAACAATCCCTTGGGAAGTGATTTCTTTGGAAAGTAACTCCTTGGGAAGTATTAGGAAAGTAACAATTCTGAAAGTAACAATTCTTTGTGTTTTAAAATATAAACTTTATTATTATTATTAAATTTATGACAAGAAATACATGGCAAATAATTAAATTTATAACAAGAAATACTTATGACAAGAAATACATGGCAAATAATTGACAAATAATTAAATTTATGACAAGAAATACTTATGACAAGAAATACATGGCAAATAATTGACAAATAATTAAATTTATGACAAATACATGGAAAAATTGACAAATAATTAAATTTATGACAAGAAATACATGGCAAATAATTGACAAATAATTAAATTTATGACAAGAAATACTTATGTTTTGACAAGAAATACATGGCAAATAATTGACAAATAATTAAATTTATGACAAGAAATACATGGAAAATAATATTAAAATATTTATTTATACAAATAAATCTATTTTAGGTTTTCCGTTTTCCCCTCAACCCTGCCTAGCGGAGTTGGCTGCTTCGTTTGTCGTTGTGGTTTTTCCGCCTTAACCCTGCCTAGCGGGGTTGGCAGCTCCGTTTGTCGTTGTGGTTTTTCCGCCTTAACCCTGCCTAGCGGGTTGGCAGCTCCGTTTGTCGTTGTGGTTTTTTCAATATCGGCAGCGGGATTGGCAGCTCCGTTTGTCGTTGTGGTTTTTCAATGTCTGCAGCGGGTTGATGATGAGACCGGTAATTCCAATTTCGGCTGCGGGGTTGATGATGAGACCGGTAATTCCAATTTCGGCTGCGGGTTGATGATGAGACCGGTAATTCCAATTTCGGCAGCTGGGTTGGTGAGGAGACCGGTAATGCATACTTCCAATTCTTTGGGATAAAGGTCGAGTTTTCATTCTGCCATAATACTGGCGATGGAGTCGATAAATTATGTGGTGGAGCCGGTAGTGTCTCTTCCCATACTGCTGCGTTCTTGATCCATTCATCTAAATCTTCACTTATTTGCTCGTCCCGTATTTCCTCCTTCTCGTCCCGTGCTTCCTCCTTCTCGTCCCATGCTTCCTCCTTCTCGTCCCGTACTTCCTCCTCGTCCCGTCGCTCGACGTCCGAGTCCCGTCGCTCGACGTCCGAGTCCCGTCGCTCGACGTCCGAGTCCCGTCGCTCGGCGTCCGAGTCCCGTCGCTCGACGTCCGAGTCCCGTCGCTCGACGTCCGAGTCCCGTCGCTCGACGTCCGAGTCCCGTCGCTCGACGTCCGAGTCCCGTCGCTCGACGTCCGAGTCCCGTCGCTCGACGTCCGAGTCCCGTCGCTCGACGTCCGAGTCCAATGTAATGATTGGTATCATACTGGAACAGAACTGAGTACTGGAACACATTCTCTCCTGGGTTTTATACAATCTCCCTTCCCATTCCTTAGATGGTTTTTCTGTTCTTCGCAGTTATAGGACGGATCCTGATGGTGGGGATGGTAGCTCCTCCTCCTACCGTCTCAGTGGGGAGGTGAAAAACGGAAGACAGACAGAGAGAGAGAGAGAGAGAGAGAGAGGGGGGGGGAAAATTGGTGGTGAGAATTACACAATTATATATTTGGTTGTCCTATGATGTATCAAAGACTATATCATTTAATTATGTTTTAAATTTAATCCCTTGTGCTGAGAATGTCGTAAAATATCAATGTATGAAAAAATTGATTTCTAGTATTATGAAATGTTTTAATGATGCGTCTTATACAACACACACGACGAATGAATGTGATCTGGAAATGATTGATGAAATCACTAAATCTATGTCAGTTTGTAGGGAATGTCACTCTTTCACATCATAAGAACTTCAAAACTAAACATTGGGGATGACAGGGAAGGAGGTTTAGGTTAAAAATCTGATTCATTGTTTTTTAATTTTTATAATTGATGCCAAAGCATCAGTCCATGAGAAAATAAATTTTAAAAATAATTTATTGTCCTCGTACGGTACATACTTGGTTGGCCTTTGCGTTTATCCACATACATTACGACAAATGTTGCAATTGAAGTATAAATGTTTTATATTTTAATATAAACTTATTATTCTTTATTATATTCCATTTGTATAAAATATATCCGAGGAAAACAGGGAGAGAAGAGACGTAGGAGTGGTGAATTAATACAAATCTAACGACATGAAAACGTCACAAGTAATGTACGTGTGTGTGTGTGTGTGTGTGTGTGTGTGTGTGTGAATTTCTAGAAGACGCTTACAAATTAAACTGTGATCTCACGACCATGAGAAGGTTCCAAAAACATAAGAATATTTTAGTAACATTTTATTTTTTTAGGGTTTATCGATTTTTTTAATTATTATCGATTTTTTTTAATTATTATAAGAAAACTACTGGTTGTAGCGAGTTCTAACAACAAAATCCGTAATTTAGAGTAAATTTAGGGTTATATGGACACATCATTTGCCTTTGTAGCCCTAAATTAAAAGTTTTATGGCAAAATAAAATATAATTCCTGGTATTTTTAGTAAAGACCGCCATCAGTACTCCCATGCCACACATGTTGCCTATTTTCTCAGGCGTAAAGTCTAATTCTGTACGTCTCTCTATTATATCAATATTTCCCCGTTATCCCCTCTTCCTCACTACAGCGTTATCCATCTAGGAGCTGGTATAAACGACGTGCGCGTATCGCGCACACCGCCTTTCACCACTTATAGTCTATCGTCTGTATACTTTTAGGAACCATTATTGGTATAGGTATAAAGACCCATTTTCCTCAGAACCGTATAATAGTGTAGAATTTTAGGAATAGGTGTTTTTATGACATGGAATCTTGTATTTGAAATAATTTGTTGATTCATATGGTTACGTAAATTTGCTAATGGTTTGAAGCAAGCCCGTGTGGTAACCTCGACTCGCGATAATTGAAAAACACCGCCATATTTCTGGTCCCGTATCCGGAAACGACTTCGGTTGGACAACAGCGCGTCATCGATACGCGATCACATGCAGGTATTGTTGGGTCGTCGCGTAAGGTCAGTATTCGTGTACGGTCACGGTTCTGTTGAATTCTATGAATATAAATTTAATTTAATATAAGCGGGCAAGACAATACATTACATGAACTTATCTTCTCTCCATTTAATAAATACAAAACTGTTATTTTCATGGTTATATTTACATTCAAAAACTCTATTAATTAATGGTTGATCGAGTTGAGATGGTGGGATTCTAACGCAAATTAAACGGTCTTTATAAAATCCTTCAATAATATCACCCCTGGTCTTTTCGACTAAAACGTCAAATGTTAATGTAAATTTACTTTTAATTAAAAGTGTTTTTCAGTTTGCCAATAATAACAGCCATAAATTACGCCATCTGTTTTACTAATACCGTAATTCAATTCTGAAACTATCTTCACCGTAGTATCTGAAATGTCTAGTTTACTCTGAAAATATCTAATTATATTAATGTTACTATTAATATCAGAATTTGTCACAAGATATATTGGCGAAAACTGCACTTGTAGATCGGTGTGTCTGGCAATAATATTTCGTCGAGGGAAAAATGGAATTTATAAATCTAGCTGCAGTGTAATAACAGATTTTATGACATTTCTGTAAAATAATAAATAAAATGTCGTTAATAATTATATTGTTACCAACACATTCTACTTGAAGAATTAATTTATACTCGGAATAAATATCGACGTACAATTTAGTTATTTGATTTTTAAAGCCGTTATAAGAATTAAAAGAGAAAATATTTAATTCACCAACCAAATTTCCATCCTCATCACGAGACGAACACAAAATTGCAAACTTGCGTTCTCCGTCTGTTTTCAAATGAGCGAATATAGATCTGTTTGGTATATTGCAAAATATGCTTGGCATTCCAACTATGTGTTCGTTTTTATGAAAAGGCCTCATGTGAATATACGGTTTCAATTCAGATATAAATTTTAAATTATAATCATTAGTAAATAATATGTCTAACCAATTACAGATAATTTCACCCAGATAGTTATATACCGAAAACAATGTATCTGGATGTTCCGAATAATATCGAAATAATTTTCGCGGTAATTCTAAATCAATTTTAGTAAAGTGTATCTTTTTCATTCGTTACTATGAATCCGATCCGAGAAAATAATAGACTTCCGGTTGAAACGTGATCTATTTTATTTTCAATATATACTATATATCGGTTTAACATCCACGTACAATTTTGAAAATTAACTCGTTTGCCTATGGAAACATAACTATGCACTTTTTTTTAAATTCTTTGGGAGCAACACTTCCATTATATACATCCATGTGTTCAAACACGCATTCATTATTCACTTTTACATTTCTCTCTTTCGATATCGAAACACTTCCTGTAAAATACTGTATTCTGTCATTAAAATATGTCAATATATCCATTTTCTGAGAATTGTAACAATTTTGTTTTAATTCCCAATGATACGTATTCTGGTTGGTTCTGATATTATGCGCATTTGAATATCGTAATATCTGTGGTGAATCTTGATTTTCGTACAATGCCCGAACTTTAATGATTTTTTTCTTATTGTTAAAAATATTATGAAAACGTGACAATGAATTTTGAAATGAAATTTCATTTGGGAAGTTAAGTAAATACACAGGCCTCATATTCTGTCTCCATTAGAGAGTATCTGCTAATACTGCTAATAAACTAATGTATCTCTAATATTATATACAGAGGCTCATAAAAATTTTGAGACGGTCAGTAACCTGTGTATATTTTTGCAGCATTAAAAAAATTTGAAATTTTTTGTACGCCTCGGTATATCAGGAGGGAAGAAGGGGGTGTAGTTGAGGATTCATCATGATACAGTCCGACTCCAATATTTTTAATTTAGTTAAGGGAATTAAAAAAGGGTTTACAAAATTGAAAAAGGGTTTTATAAAAATACTTTTGAACACATAAACATTTTAATAAATCATACATTGTACAATACTTTTAGATATTTGTTGTATACAAAATTGAAAAGGCACCAAATTCCATTACTCCATATTTACTTCACGTTTGTAAGTCAGGATTTTGCCACCTCCAGACTTATTCCAGAAGTAAATTTTACTTCACTTTTATTAGTAAGGCGTATTCTTTGCAAAAGAATTTTTTTTATTTAAAAATTATCGTGTACCGGTGTTTTCGGTATCATAATATCAGTAATAGATGTTTCATGTGCAGGGGTTTGTGGTTGAATTCCATAAATAGGAGTATCACAGTCAGATCTGGGGCTCTGAGGTATTAAATGTACATTGACAGCAGATGTGATTGAGTCTGGGGTAATACTGCAGAATTTGCAATTTTTATATATTATACTCATTCCCAAAATAAAATTAACATCGCTATCATTAATAATTTTATCATAATTCGCAATTGAAATTTCGTTTAAATTCTTTTCTAAAGTTAATTCAATAGTATGTCGTTTCTCCTTAATTCTCTCAATAAATTTTTAAATGTCTCAAAATTCTCCAGCGGAGATAAGATAGCTTTAGGTACACTATTGCTTACGAATGACAAAGGAACTACCCCAAAAATTACATTAAAATATAGTAATAATACAAACACAAATTTGTTCGGAATATTCCTTTCCAACATGTCTGAAACCCAAATTAACATCATGTACACTGCCTGTGACATATTTGACTTAATTTTTCATAACATAATTCTTCATTGTAATGAGGTTTTTCAAAAATATTTTGTATTTCTCCTTCTATATTAATTATAATTTCTTTAAATAAAGAATAGAAAAAGTTTCCTACATTATGGGAATTTTCTACCCCATCCTGCGAAGTAGTTTTCAAAAAGTTCCTTTCCGATAAAATTAAAAAGTGATTCTTTAACTTAAATATATATTTGTAGTAAAATATATTATCCTTTAGACAATAACTTAACTTTAAAGACTCTTGTAAGTCTTTCTGATCAGAAGGGTAAGTGTTATTTAATTGGTTGAAAATTATAGTAAATAATTTATTGATTTCTTCCTAAAATCGTTAATGTAATTCGACACTTCTTCATTTGTAATTGACGGCTTAAAATCTTCGTCAGATGTTCTATGATCCTTAAATCTGAGTTTATTCAGTTGTAATAAATCATAATATTCAATGTCTAGTTTCAATGGAAAGAATATTAAATCAAGTACATCTAAAAGCGTTTCATTGTCTAAACTATAATTTGAATTACAAATTTTTTATGATTTCCTGAAACACACCGAAAATGTTTTCAGGATTAATTATTGAGTGCATATTAATACTCATATTCTTTTTAACGGCTAATATTGAACTTACTATATTTTCATATATAGTTTTTTCATTACGTGTTGTAATATTTTCCGATTGGATATATTTTTAATCATAGCTTCAATTGCCAATTTCACTTCTTCCCTCGAAGACAGTGCAAGAAATATAAGTCTTGTTAAATATGCTTTTTCTTTTACAGTTAATAATTTCCTAACATTATATAATTTTGGATTATTTCTTCATATTCTTGAGTATCTCTGTAATCTATAAACTCTGATATAACTGAAGACAATACATCTTCTACCTTTCTGTCTACGGATAAATGGTATCTTTTTATAATAAAACACACAGACACGAAAGAAATTGAGAATGTAAATCTTCGTATTATGTCAAATATTAATTTTTTGTCACATTTATGTATTTTGTTCGTGTATTGTTTTATAATAATTCTCAATAATTCACTTTCACGGTAGTTGGTGGGCCTATCCATTTTTTGAATGCCGTTCCTCACATTTTCAAGCATTTCAATTGTAATCAAACGTATGGGTAAACTTTTAGAACCACTTTTACCCTCATATTTGTCCCGTTTTGGCATTGCACTGCAGTCAGATTCTCCAGAATCAGAATGTTCAGAAGGTTTTGCGTTTTTATCAATATGAAGTTTAGTCTCTGATTTGCGTTTATAATAATCACTGGCTGTTTTTTTAAGTGTTCTTCTATTTTCTTGAACTGTCCGTTCAACTTCATTATCTGATCCATTATTATTAGAATCAGAATCACTACTACTACCACTACCACCACTACTACTACTACCACTACTACTAGAACTGCTAGTACCTTGCTCTTCATTCTTTGTTGTTGATGTTGGTCGCGTAGAACCGCCACATGGTTGAGTAATGCTCCCGTCTTCTTGTATGGAGCTGCCGCCGGGTGTAGTAGCCTTATTCCCTGATGTAGGTTTGCTACCGCCCGATACTGCACGCTTGTTACCAGGTGTAATGGAGTCGCTGTCTTCTTGACTGAAGCTCGTTTCTTCTATCGTAGATTCTTCATTGCCAGGTCTGGCAAGACAGTATGCAAGAGACATCTTGTATACTGTCTCTGAGCTCATGTTTGGGAATGAAACCTTACGGCCTTTTATACTATCTTAAGACCCCGCCCTCATCCCCACTCGTCCTATACAAAGATGAGTAGAGGGGGTTAGTAACAGAGATACACGAATAGGAAAGTGTGACCTAGAAATACACACACTAAGACCCCGCCCTCATCCCCACCCGTCCTATACAAAGATGAGTAGAGGGGGGTTAGTAACAGAGATACACGAATAGGAAAGTGTGACCTAGAAATACACACACTAGACCCCGCCCTCATCCCACCGTCCTATACAATGATGAGTAGAGGGGTTAGTCAGAATACACGAATGGAAAGTGTGACCTAGAAATACACACACACACACACACACACGTATATACACATACGCACACATACATACATACATACATACATACATACATACGCACATAGTAAGATTACTCAATAGCAAACGCTGCTATAAAAGCACTCCACAGTTCTGCAAATTTCACTCGCACAAACATATTTGCACGAGTCAGTTAACTCGGACTTAACTTCATACCAATCTACGGTAAATAATAACGCACAATTTTCAATTGGAATACATATTGGCGAACGTTCATACCAATCTACGGTAAATAATAACGCACAATTTTCAATTGGAATACATATTGGCGAACGTTCATACCAATCTACGGTAAATAATAACGCACAATTTTCAATTGGAATACATATTGGCGAACGGTTTAAGAAAACTTATTGTAAGTTGATTTTTGCTTTAAGGATTTCGAGTGATCAAAGAAATCAATTTATTTTTGCTTATAATTTTTCAAAATGAAAGAAAACTTATTGTAAGTCGATTTTTGCCTTCCAGTTGCTTTAAGGAACTTTGTGTAGAGATCTGCGCTACACAAAATTATAACGCGTCTGGTTTCAACAGAGGTATGTATTTTTTTCTTTTTAACCTTTTGGATTTGTTAAATTAGTAGTAAACCTTTATTTGTTTAGTATGATATTTTATTTTATTTTAGCTTTCGTGTCTGGGTCTGTTTTGTGGATTTCGTCAATTCAAAAAATGTCAATATTCTATGTAGATGATATTCCGGAAGAATTTCTGGATGAATTTAAATTATTAAAAAAGAGGCGAAACGATAGTTCAAAATTCTAAAACTAACGAATTCCTATCCAAAATGAAACATTTAAAAAATGTTGTATAAAATCAAACAATTTGTAAATGAATTTCCAAAAATTTTCGGTTTAATACAACATATATATATATATTAGAATGTTTATTGAAACACATACAAATTTATAATGACGTGTTTCAACAGCCTAATTGTAACGGTAACAGAAATGAGGTTCTTTGCGTATTTAGAGAAGTTATTGAAATTGAAATGAAAACTTTAGATAGCCTAGCGTTTCCGTCTATAGGATTAATAGAACACACTATAGTGAACAACATTAAAAATCAAAATTTAGAAGAACTGAAAAAATATTTTATGAAGAAAATATAGATGTAAATTATATAAATATGAATGGCGATGGTTTTGTGAAAATTTTATTAACGCATTGTATCCACAAATCAAAAGACTACTACAAAACGTTGGATATGTTAAAATTTTTTATTAATAAAAATGCCAATATAAATTTACGAGACCGGTCGGGGAAAACTGCGCTACATCACGCAGCAATTAAAGATAAGCAGGGTAATTGCATTAAATTATTATTGGAAAACGGAGCATTAATTAATGCGTTAGATATTAATAGTTGTACCCCATTGCATTATACAGGGTACGCGAAAAATTTTGATGGGGCACATATTTTAAAGTTATATAATGCGAAAATCCGTAGATGCCGTAAGGCCGATCATTCCTTTATATATTCAGATATGAAGGATAACTGTATTCCGCATGAATTGGTGTATTATTCAGACAATATGAGGAATAATTTATTGGCTTATGAAAGAGAAGAAAGTTGATGAAATTTATTTTTAATTGATTTTGCAAAAAATTTATTTTTAATTGATTTTGCAAATTGTTTATCACAGTTCCTTCCATATTGCTCCTATATTGTATAGATAACGATTATTACCTAGATGCCGCGTATTATTTTCACTAGCTTGTGTCGCTATCGTGAGGCCTTTTTTTTTTACTACTTTTCCCAATCTTAGAAGAAGGAAAAATTATATCCCTGAAAAAAAAGTGGTTGGCTACTGTGAAGAGAAATCAAAATACTGTATTAAAAATTATATTGTAATTGTAAAAAATAACATAGTCCTCTGATAGAGGTTTGAGCTACACAAAGTTATAACGCGTCCGGTTTCAACATAGGTATGTATTTTTGTTTCTTTTTAACCTTTTGGATTTATTAAATTAGTAGTAAACCTTTATTTGTTTAGTATGATATTTTATTTTATTTTAGCTTTCGTGTCTGGGTCTGCTTTGTGGGATCTCGGCGGCTGCTTTGTGGGATCTCGGCGGCTGCTTTGTGGGATCTCGGCGGCTGCTTTGTGGGATCTCGGCTGCTTTGTGGATCTCGTCAATTCAAAAATTTCAAAAATCCGTCTAGATGATATTCTAGAAGAATTTCTTGAGGAATTTAAATTATTAAAAAAAGAGGCCGGAACGATAGTATCATCCAAAATACATTTAAGTAAACAATTTGTAAATGATTTTCCAACAAACATCCGTTTTAATACTATATTAGAATGTTTATTGGAACATATAGAGATGTTATAAAAACTGAGATACAAACTTTAGATAGCCTAGCGTTTCTTTCTATGGGATTGATCGAACGAACTATAGTGGACCATATTAAGAATCAAAATTTAGATGAACCGGAAACGATATTTCATGAAAAAATTTAGATTAGAATGGCGATGGTTTCTTGAAAATTTTACTCTGTATCCACAAATTGAATTTCTTTATTAATAAAAATACCAATATAAATTTGCGAGACCGTTCGGGGAAAACTGCGTTACACCACGCAGTAATCAAAGATAAACAGGGCAAATGTATTCATTTATTATTGGAAAATGGAGCATTGATTAACGCATTAGATGTTAATAGTTGTACCACGTTACATTATACAGGATACGCCAAAAATTTTGATGGGTACATATTTTAAAATCATATCATGCGAAAATCCGTTGATGTCGTAAGACGGATCATTCCTTTCTGTATTCCGATATGAAGGATAACGTGATTCCGCATGAATTGGTATATTATTCAGAGAATATGAGGAATAGTTTATTGGTATATGAAAAGAGAGACAAAAAGTTGATAAAATTTATTTTTAATTGATTTTGCAAATTTTTATCACAGTTCCTTCCATAAACAGGGCAAATGTATTTATTTATTATTGGAAAATGGAGCATTGATTAACGTATTAGATGTTAATAGTTGTACCACGTTACATTATACAGGATACGCCAACAATTTTGATGGGGCACATATTTTAAAATCATATCATGCGAAAAGCCGTAGATGTCGTAAGACGGATCATTCCTTTCTGTATTCCGGATCATTCCTTTCTGCATTCCGATATGAAGGATAACGTGATTCCGCATTGATTCCCAGACATCAGAAACTAACAGGGTTATTAAGGAAAAATTATATCCCTGAAAAAAATACTAAGTGGTTGGCTACTGTGAAGAGAAATCAAAATACTGTATTAAAAATTATATTGTAAAAACATTGTAAACCATTATACCAAAATTGTAATAAAATTGTAATTATAATAAAATATTGAAATGTTTGAATATTGAAATTGTTTGAAACCATGATAATAATTCTTCAAATAATTCCTGTCAAATCATATTCCCTGTCAAAACAAATTTTCCTGTCAAATCATGTTAAATATTTTAACGATATTTTGTCTATCCAGTTTAATTATTGATAAGTTTAACATTTGAATTTCATTTTTAGCCTTTTGAATTTCATAATGTTTCAACGGATAGGATTGGGCTACATTCACAATAATTGTCCAGTGAAAAAAGATTTCTAGGGAATAGACAAAGTATTTGTTTATTTTCAATAACACCCACCCTCAATTCCCACTACCATTTATGAGACCCACCTTCAATTCCCACTACCACAAAGAGGATTCCTACTTATTGATCCAGTTACCTTACCCAGATGTATGCCTCCCATCCCACCCTGGCGAGATCATGATGTAGTAACAAACATGACCTTTAGCAAACAGTCCTCACCTTACTTCGATCCCAATGCTAATTTCAAGAATTTAATAACAAGTTTACAACGAGAGTATTGTCAATTATTACAAAGTATATACAGATGGTTCTAAAAGTGATGGTAAAGCTGGTTGTGCATTCTGTGGAATCGCAACGTCTCCCAGATTATTTTTTCATTTGTTCATGCGAAGCATGGGCAGTCCTTAAAGCCATCGAATTAAGTCACAAGCAAACAAATTACTTGCCCATTGCAATATTCACTGACTCAATGACGACCCTTAGAGCCATAGAAAATAAACACACAGGTAACCCAATCATACAAAAATCCAAGAATTTGTATTTAGTCAAGGTGAAAAAGGGACAGAAATCGAATTTATTTGGATCCCATCCCATAGGGGAATCGCTGGTAATGAGAAAGCTGATAAATATGCAAAAATGACAACATTATTTCTAAGTTTTGATTCACAAATTCGTGGCACTATAAAAGACATTAAAAAGCTCTTCTGGACATCCTGCTTCAAATATTGGGACTCACAATGGAAATTAAAATCATCAAAATTACATCTAGTTAGGAACTCAGTACTGGAACCAGCCCTGCCGAAAATCTGCCTTAAAAGAAGAGAGCAAGTTATTATCACTAGATTACGGATCGGTCATTTTAATTTGAAATATTGTTATATATTTAAAAAATGCGACCCAGAACCATGCCCTAAATGTGGTGAAATAATATCTACACAACACCGTATCTTTGAATGCCCCGGTATAGCAAAGGAAAGAAACCTATTGAAACTATAAACTAACCTACATAAATTGTTCAGCTCTGAAGACGGGTGTGCTAAAGTACTAAAGTTGCTAGACATTGTTAACTTAAGTAAGGTAATATAATATAAAATTGTTATGTAATTTAAACTATAATGTGATGTATACTTAATTTGATTGACATTGATTGTGTATACTTAATGAATTGTGGACACTAACGCATTGATGTTTACTTAATTGCGGTCGTTGATGACCTTTGATGTTAAAAAATGACCTTAAATAAACAAAATAAATAAAAAAAAGTATTTGTTAAAAACAATGCTATGAAATAATTCAATATAAATAACAATGCTTATGGTTGCGCTGCAAAACGGAGCCGCATAAGGATCGCATTGTGAATTAAAATCTGGGACTATTGGAATCATTTGACTTCGTTCTGTGACGTATGCACCATGACCACTAAATACTTCCTACTTCTTTCTATAAGCAATCTACTATGACACTTCTTCGAAGGTTATTAACAGAATATAATGTAATTGTATTATCTGAGTACTACTTTTCGGATTCTTTCGATATCTGCAGCTTTAATGGCAGCTTTGATTGCACAAAATATAAATACTAGTACAAATGAAACCAAGAAACCGTCTTGATGAATTCACTCAATACAAATTAAACCAGTTTTTATTAACCCCGTTTCGTCGAAACCAGTTTTATTGACCGTTTCGTCCGCGACAGAGTCCAGGTTAACGGAAGATAAAAACAAATTACACATGCACGCATTACCTATACCTTAATATGAAACGCGTGCCGCACGCGCGTATTTCTTGCGCAACACACACACACACACACACACACACACACACACATGTCCGAATCTGAACCGCGCATGTAACACACATTATAAAGTGAACGAAAAATATTTCCTATATCCCCTAATATGGAGCGCGTGCCGCACGCGCGTATTTCTTGCGCAAACACACACACACACACACACACACACACACATGTCCGAATCTGAACCGCGCATGTAACACACATTATAAAGTGAACGAAAAATATTTCCTATATCCCCTAATATGGAGCGCGTGCCGCACGCGCGTATTTCTTGCGCAACACACACACACACACACACACACACACACACACACACACACACATGTCAGAATATGAACCGCGTATGCAACACATTCGTATTTTTGTCGCTTGTTCGCAACTGCTAAGTGAAACAGACGTTGGTCTGTATTCAATCTAATTCTATGCATAGACCGCTTATTATTCTGTCACTTGTTTCCCAAAATTATGTTTAAAGTACGTACTGTACATTGATGATGGTAGGAAGGGACCTGGAAGGGGGGGGGGAGGGGGCGACCGTGCATTTTTTTTTCACAAGATAATTCAATTTCAAATCAGTTATCTGTGTTTGTCAGTTATCTGTGTTTGAAGGATGAAAAAAAAATTAGAGCTAGCCACATTAATTGACCATTTAACAACTTCAAGTCTGTTGATAAGGTTTATAATGATTTTGTGTCCATATCGTACATTTGAATATGTGTTTTATTACACTTGAATATTTTACATATTTTTGTATCCATATCGTCGATATATTTTCTAAGGTTTATAATGATTTTGTACATTTGACTTACATTTGAATATGTTTTATTACATTACATTTGAATATGTGTTTTATTACACTTGAATATTTTACATATTTTTGTATCCATATCGTCGATATATTTTCTAAGGTTTATAATGATTTTGTACATTTGACTTACATTTGAATATGTTTTATTACATTACATTATTTATTACATTATATTACTCTTTGCGGATGATACGAACATCCTTTGCAATAAAGAAACAGTAAATAGTGCAATATCACGTCTTGTAGAATTCAATGGGAAATACAATTATTCAAATTATCGTTTCTATGTTGTCGCGGCAGGAAATATTATTCCGAAGGGCAACATGGATAAAAGTCCGACAATTTTTTGCTTATTATTCTTGAAAATAGATTTTATTGGAGTTTTTGTTTTTCCTCCTTTTCAAAATGTATTGCTTGTTTATCCTTGAAAATAGATTTTATTACATGGGAGTTTTTTTGTTTTTTCTCCTTTCAAAAATTTAAAATTTAAGTAGTATATGACTAAGTGTAGGGATCACAGAATTTTGAAAATGTGCACACAATTCACTTTTCCCCATAGCACGTCATACGCAGTTATTAACTGTTTTTTTTTGACGTAAAATAAATAAATACACTTGAATATTTTACATATTTTTGTATCCATATCGTCGATATATTTTCTGCTGGCAACTTCCATTGAAAACATCTTTTATCCCCTTCTTCTGTGAAATTTTTACTAGCGTATGCGGTAACTAATTAAATAAATATAAATCAAGGAGTTTGTAGAAGCAGGAATTGGGGGGTTCATGAGGGGGGCCTCAAATCGGGCCAAGGTCCAAAACCTATGTCTTCTTCGTCTCCATAAATAAGCATATCTTCTTCATGTTCAAAAATGAGCCTAAAAAAAATTTCTTCTTCATCTTGAAACATGTGTCTTACATCTATGTCTTCTTGTTCTTCTTCATCTTTATCGGTTAATGGTAACGGTTGTGGTACCAAGACGAATCGGCATATTGGACAGGTCTGCGCGAGTTTATTTTCCTTCTGTTTCCCCATCCATTCTTCAATACACATTTTACAAAATATATGATTACATATCGTTTTCATCCATAAATGAATATCATTGTTAAGACAGATGGAACAAATAAAATCGAATGAGGGTGGAAGTTTCTGTCTACAAATTGCAAAAACCGAAGGGCAAACAGAATCCATGGTGGAAATACATATACACACGCATAGAGAAGTTTCACAACATAAAGCCCACGAGAGCTGCAATTATTATGACGAAAGCTGTTTTACTTTATTGAAAGTGGTACGTGGGTATATGTGTGTGTTTGTTGTTGTAATTGTTGAATAAGAACAAAAATTTTCCTCCTTTCTACAAACCCCCTCCTCTCTCTCGCGCTCTCTCTCGTTCTCGCTCTCTCTATTGCGTGCGCAGTAGAAGACACGTTTGCTGTTACTGTATTCCATGTGGTTGCTTTAAATACTGTATTTTATGTCTTTTAATCATTCGTTTTTTCCGATAACACTCCCTACTCATATTCTCATGTTCCTCTTTTTATGATAAAAACCTGAGGGAAGAGGTGAAATAAATAAAAACAGAAGAGAATATAAGAATACCATTCAGTTCACACTATATTGTGATAAGGACCGAATGTAAAAGTTCGTACGTGTTGCATATAATGACAGTCCTCAAAAGTCTACAGACATATCTATCGAATAACTTTTCTCGAGGGAGGGGGTCAGAAGTCATTTGAAGGATGGCGATGTAACTAACCATTTTGTGTTTCAAAACAAGGAAAATTGACCGGTTCATACGATGAAAGTATTTGTTAAAAAAACTAATACAAAGCAAATACTGTAATAGATGGTAGTTTTTATGATTTTTTTATGCAAAAACGTGGTTCTGGAGATATGTATTGATAGAAATAAATGACAGAAGAAACAGTTAGAAAATAATCCCCTTTGCGATATCATGAAATTGGTTATAGGCATCCGACTCCAGACGCTGACATTTTGAATGTCATTTGAGTATCATATACGATTAATATTATTGCGAAATATTTAGATTTGTGTAATATTGTGCTAAATCCAAATCGAAAATATATTGTGCAATAGAAACGTACAATACGATGCTAAATCCAAATCGAAAATATATTGTGCAATAGAAACGTACGACATGAAACATGTCAAAAGTAATGTACGTGTGTGTGTGTGTGTGTGAGTATTTCGTGCACAATACACACACACACACACACACACATATGTCCGAATCAAAACCGCGTATGCAACACATTCGTATTTTTTGTCGCTTGTTCGCAACTGCTAAGTGAAACAGACGTTGGTCTGTATTCAACAAACACATTCACTGGAGTGGGATATTTTCCCAGAGAGAGAGAGAGAGAGAGAGAGAGAGAGAGAGAAACCCCTCTGATAGGTCTATATTCAACAAACACATTCACTGGAGTGGGGATATTTCCCAGAGAGAGAGAGAGAGAGAGAGAGAGAGAGAGAGAGAGAGAGAGAGAGAGAGAGAAACCCCCTCTGATATAAAGACCACGCGACTATACGCAACGATAGGAGTTGTTGTATAACTGCGACTTAGTATATTGGCAATCTGACAGGAGTTGTTGCCAATTTGACAGGAGTTGTTGTACAACTGCGACTCAGTATATTGGCAATTTAATTTATAACGTATTAAATTGCGAAATATTATGGATTGTCAAAAATGTAAGATGACTGTCAATACTCTACCGAAGTTTGGGATACTAGAAGGTTATTGCACAAATGTTAAATGTGAAGATTACAAAGCGCGTGTTTTAACAAGAGAGAAAGAATAACATCACGTATTTTTGTTTGAACCACGCCCACAATGCCCTCCGAGATATTTTTGTTTAAGGTGCAAAGAATTCTGTGCCATAAAATATAGAGAGAATACTGTGTGTAATGGTGCTGTAGAAGAAGGAGATAGTTGCATTTTTATACCTAAATAAATTTTGATGTAATATATTTATATGTATACTATTTGTTTTTTTTATACCAAAAATTGTTGTAATATATTTGTCTTTAACATTTACACTCGTTTTCACACGTTCAGAGGCTGTTAAAATCATAAAATATTATGGATTGTCAAAAATGTAAGATATTTGTAAATACTCTACCGAAGTTTGGGATACTAGAAGGTTATTGCACTAGTTTTAACAAGAGAAAGAATCATATCACGTATTTTTGTTTGAACCACGCCCACAATGCCTTCAGAGATATTTTTGTTTAAGGTGCAAAGAATTCTGTGCCATAAAATATAGAGAGAATACTGTGTGTAATGATGTTGTAGAAGAAGAGAATAGTTGTATTTTTATACCTAAATAAATTTTGATGTAATATATATGTATACCATTTGTTTTTTTATACCAAAAATTGTTGTAATATATTTGTCTTTAACATTTACACTCGTTTTCGCACGCTCGAGGCTGTTAAAATCATAAAATATTATGCTAGTAATAATTTTAATATTCTTTTTAGCTTTTAATATTTATACACTGTAAAATTTTAACTTAATAACGAAAATTACATACCAAATAAATATTCGGACAGTTGTAGTGAATCTTTTGTTTTTGGCAACATTGGAGGAACACGTAAACCATGACTGAATAGTGAAGTAGGACAGCTACCGAAATGTACGAAACAA
>CAXIVR010001241.1:0-28462 GCA_964035755.1 Teleogryllus oceanicus
GTCCGTCCGTCCGCCCCCGTCCCCCGCCCGTCCACCCCGTCCTCCTCCGCCCTCCACGCCCCGTCCACGTCCGTCCGTCCGTCCGTCCGTCCCGTCCGTCCGTCCGACTCCGTCCACGTCCGTCCGTCCGTCCGTCCGTCCACTCCATCCTCCGTCTCCATCCGTCCGTCCCGTCCGTCCGTCCGTCCACAATCCGTCCAGTCCGTCACGTCCGTCCGTCCGTCACGTCCGTCCGTCCATCCGTCCGTCCAGTCCGTCGTCCCGTCCGTCCGTCCAGTCCGTCCATCCGTCCGTCCGTCCAGTCCGTCCGTCCACGTCCGTCCTCCGATCCGTCCGTCCACGTCCGTCGTCCACGTCCAGTCCATCCGTCCCGTCCGTCGTCCATCGTCCGTCCGTCCCGTCGTCCGTCCATCGTCCGTCACGTCCAAATCCATCCACGTCCGTCCGTCCCGTCCGTCCACGCCCATCCGTCCGCCCGTCCGTCCACAGCCCGTCCGTCCGTCCCCGTCCGTCCACGCCCGTCCGTCCCGCCGTCCGTCACGCCCGTCTCCGCCCGTCCATCCAGCCGTCCATCCACGCCGTCCATCCGCCCGTCCGTCCACGCCCGTCCGTCCACCATCCATCCCCATCCGTCCACCGCCGTCCGTCCACGCCGTCCGTCCACGCCCGTCCGTCCACGCCCGTCCGTCCACGCCCGTCCGTCCACGCCCGTCCGTCCACGCCCGTCCGTCACGCCCGTCCGTCCACGCCCGTCCGTCCACGCCCGTCCGTCCACGCCCGTCCGTCCACGCCCGTCCGTCCACGCCCGTCCGTCCACGCCCGTCCGTCCACGCCCGTCCGTCCACGCCCGTCCGTCCACGCCCGTCCGTCCACGCCCGTCCGTCCACGCCCGTCCGTCCACGCCCGTCCACGGTCAAATCTAGCGCCTAAACCGTTCCGACGATTTTCTCCAAATCTGATATTTCTCTACCGATTTAAATGAACTCGAGGCCCTCTGAGTTTGAAATGGATATTTTAATTTTTGGAGGTGCTTTGCATAAAACCTCAAAAAAACTTTTAATGTTTTCTCAAAAATAGATCCAATTCTTTTATTAAACTTCGTCTCCGCATAGCGCAAAGGAGCTCCATTTGTTTTATTTGATATATCTAGAAACAATTTTTGAAGTTTTTTCGACATTGAACAGGATAATTCTCCTTGAACGTAATCATAAGACAAAAACTTTTGAGTAATTATCGTTTAACGTAGACATTTTTTTTGTCATTGTTTTTTACCTATGGGCCGGTGCCAAATCAGAAAGTTTCCCAGACGGTCATCCTTCGGGGGATTATCGGTCCCTTTGGGGGCTACTTAACTTTGTGACTTCACAAAGGGGTGTGGTTGAGGGCCGTCCTCTTTTCCCAAATGGACTATCCTCTACCTGTTGTAATGGCGCTTGGCCCCCAAGGGTTGTAACACGGTCCCTTTTTTTAAATAAAGAAAAACAAAAATGATAATAGAAAAAACAAATAATGGTAAAAAAAAATGATAATATACAAAAAATATGGGTGTTATAAATTAAAATTTTTTTAATTTAAAGATCAAATTAGTAGGCAAAATCGGACTCCCCAAAACAAAGCCCAGGAGCAACTTTTGGAGAAAAAACGCCTAGGAGACCGCTTTTGCCCCGTCGTCGTAATCATGGGCGTGACTCAAAGGCCCAATAAAATTGGATTCTAAAATGTAGATCATTTTTGAGTATTTTCATAATATACCCAGATTCAATAATTATAAAACACTATTGAAAAAAAATATTTATTTTTTGGAACCTTATATATCAAAATTTTTAATTTTTTATTTTTTAAAACTTAATTTTTAATCTTAATGTTTTATGAAGTAAATAGTGTTTTTTTTAAAAAAAGGGTTTAAAAAGCTTTTTTCCCGGGAGAACAGTGGTTTTCGGGGGGCCGGAATAATTCCCCAAATTAAATAAATAAAATAAACCCCCGTGTAAAAAAACGTTTTAAATAATATTTCTTCGCTTGCCCCCATCCTTAAAAAAGCAAGATGAAACGGCGTGCATCCTTTTGAGGATCACCTTTGGGTTGTGATTTCCCCTGGTTTGCATTCTAAATGGAATAATGAAAAAATTTTTTAATACTTTTTGTTTAGACTCTGAAGATGAATTTTAAAAAAATTCCTTATGATTTGTAAAAAAAGCGGAAAGTGATATTTCAAAGTTTTTTCTCTGAAAAATTGAGTATATTTACGAAAAAAATTACGGAAAAATTTTTTCCCCAAAAGGAGGAAAACCCAACAGACGGACGGGGGAAAACCCAACAGAAAGGGGAAAATTAGAAAAGTTTCAGAAAAAATTCTACTTGCGTATTCAAACTTCAAAACATAGAAATCTTCATCGTTTTTTTGGGATTATTCAATGGGGAGCGCAACGTTACTTGTCAAAAAAAATTTTATATCTCTAAGTACGTACATTTTCTTACAAAATTTGTGATTTAAAAATTTTTTTGTCTTTAATTGATAGACTTTTTGATATTGATATTTTGTGATGTAAATTCATTGTATATTTGAAGAAACATTGAAAAAACTAACCAAAAAACGGGGCTTTTACAGGCCTGAATTTCACAGATTTTTTGAGCGGGTTATGGGAAGGGAATTTTTTGTTGAAATTAGTTTTTTAAAACATTGTATTCTCTTGAATTTAAAAAAATCAAAAACCCCTTTCCCCAAATTGTAATAATTCCCGGTTTACCAGAATCCCGGAGGAATAAAAACATTTTTAAAAAGTAAAAATGTGATTAAAACCGCACTTTTTAAACCGTTTTAAAAAAAAAAGCAATTATTTTTGAAAACAATTTCCAAAAATAACCTTGCAAACTGAACCCCCGAAAATAAACCGCTGGCCTCCCCTTTGCGTTACATAATTTATGGAACCCTTGACTTCTGTTATCGTCGCCGACTTATGGTAACGGGAGGGGAAAAGGGGGAAAAACCATTAAAGGGGTTAAAGGGGGGCGTTGGGGGAATCCGGGCCCGTCCGCTGACTTGCGCAACGCCGCAAGCAAAACACGGGTTTTGCTGAGTTCATGGATCTTCTAGGAGAAAAATGCGTCGCCCAACTTTTTCCTAGTCTCGTTGCGTGGAAGCAAACTCTAAAACACCTAAGCACGGGCCCCTAATTCCCGGGCCCAAATTTAAAACCCCAAAACCCCCCTCAATCCCTCTCTCCAACCCGGAACGAAAGGGACGGACAAAGGGCGTCCATCAGGGTCCGAGGCCCACCGATTAAACCCCAAATGAAAAAACTTTTCAACCCCCCAAAGGGCCGGAGGTAATTTCTTGTATTCTATTGGGAAAATTTTAATTTAATCCTTTTTTGCAAAAAATATAATTTTAAGGGGAAAAAAACTAACAGGGTGATTTCTCCTTTAATTTTACCCGGCGGTTTTACCCCCTTTTTACCACCCCGCCTTCCCCCAAACGAATGCAGCACCTCCCCCAATGTTTTTTAAAAATAGTTCAGGTACATTAAACCTTTATCATTTTAAACAGTACCGGAATTAAAAAAGGGTCGTTGAAAAGGGCACAAAACCTCAATGGCGAAACGGAGTCAACCCCGAAAACCATCACCGTAGAAAATGGGGGGTGGAGGGACCCAAAAAAGGGGCCTGGTGGGTTTGGGTCCCTAAATTTTTTTTCCAAAAATATCTCCTCCTTAATAAATAAAAATTCCTCTTGTGCTACATAAATAACCTTTGGTCAATTTTAATTCAAAGTAAAACCCTTTTAAATTTTGGGGGAAAAATTTTTTAATGGCAATTATATTGGGACAAGTTCTTTTGCTGCCCCCTTCTCGAGCACCACTAGTTTTGTCCGTCTCGTTTTGTACAAAAAACCCTTGGGGGAAATACAGATTGATTAATAAATTAAATATGTCAGTCATCTATGTATACTATTTGTCAGTATGTCAGAAATTTACACATTGCTCTGACGAAGATTTTTAACAATTTCTGCATACTCCGATTGTATCGTTGTTAGAGCAATTAGAGACCCAATAGAATGCAGTTTTAAAAATATTTTTACTTACGATTTACGGATACGTTTACCAAAAAAAGATATTTCAAATGAGATGTTCCGTAAGCAATAAAGAGTTAAATAGACTAATTTGAATCCCTAATCCGCAGAATTTGGGGCTTTTTGAACGACACCTGAGGCACAATTCGGTAGGTTTAGTGACGCTCAATTTGGAGTTGAGAGCGAGTTTGGGATTGGGAGGTGAGGATGATAAGAGTAAGTTTGGGCGTTGTGGATTTGGTAAAATACATCCCTTTTACTTCTTTGGCAGCTATCTTGGTGTCAATGGCGGGGATCAATGTTTCGACAGTGGTCATGTTTTTAAAAGAACCCTACTATGTCCGTGGTGAACTTCATGAAGCTCTTCCAGATTAAAAGAAAATTATTAATGCGAGTTTTTCTCATAGCTATTTAATGGGCAAAATGTTTAAAAAAAGAAAAGTTAAAAGAAAGAAAACCACCGCAATGCAGTTTGTAAATGTTGAATTGTAAAGGTTATTTATTATTAATGCAGGAGTTTAATTTCGTCCTGTCGTTTTTACGGGTTACTTTTTCTAGGGCTTTTTCCAGCCGACAGCCGGTACTCTTACGTCCTGACGGGACGCAAATTCGACCATACACTAGACATCAATGCACTTGCAAGCTCCTCTGATCCGGGGTCAGCAGAACACGAGGCCCCACGACAACATATACACGAGAGAAAAAGAACAAACAGCCACGTTCACTGCGGATTCGAACCAGCGACACTTCGGATCGAAGCGCGAGTCGGTACACCCTTAGCCACCTCGGCCATCCAGGTGGAGAGGAGCTACTCCTAGTCTCTAATAGAACACTGCTAAGGTTCAAAACATAACTAGTAGTGTAACATCACTTATTTATTTATTTACATATTTATTTATGATCGTCCCAAACAGCAAACCTGTATGATCGTGGGGAGGGGGAATTTTTCTCGACGACTTCGTGGAATGAAATGGAATCTACTATCATTACTCCTCTCTCCATTCATACCGAAGCTCTGTTAACACTCGCACCGAAACTTTTAAACTCTCTCAACGAGCCCACCAGGGGCGAATTTCATGTCTTCTCTACGCAGAATCGGCGTCCCAATCCGTACGATGCCCACCACAGTAGACATTCAGCGCTGACATTAACTCTAAGGCTAACTAAATGAGTGTACAATTGCACAATTATTTGTGAATAGTGAATTTGATTCAGATGAAACAGAATACGACGATTAGTCGCTAATATATCCTGTATAATTAATTAATTGTGAGTAATTTGTCGTGGAGGGTCTAAGTTTACTCAGCTATTTTTAAACAAAAGAAAACCTTTACTTTCTGCTGACATGTCGCCTAGACAAATTAAACATTTCAGAGCTTAAGTTAGATTTAAATTAATTTTTTGACATCATAAACTCGTATATATTGAATAATTGTATAAAATAGGTAAACTTTCTTAAATATGAGATGAACCGTTGAAATAAATACTCCAACAACGAATTTTATATTTTATAATAATAAATTTAAATACAAAAAATTAACAAGTAATAGTAAAAAAGTGAATTTAATGAAAATGTTTTCTTGATTGTATTTTTGCTATAATTACACTCAGACGGACTCAATCTTTAAAAAAGATATAAGATATCGAAATATGGAAACTTGTAGGAGATAACTGTGTTTCCTACAGTCTCCATATCTACTAAAATATGAAGGATGCATGACAATGAAATATTTCTTGGTATGTAACTATCGTTCACATTTTTTAAAATAATGACAAAAGTTTTAATGTGACATTAGGGGCGAAATTTTTCGTACGTCATGAATCTGCTAAAAATATAATGGAAGAAAACAATCGTCGCCATTTGTTTAGTGTCTGATATCTTTCAGGTTCTACTTGGCGCGCGTAATCCAACGAAAGGATGATGACGTCGCTGAGGCAAGGGCGCAATGCCGTCAGCCACTATTTAGGGAAGTGACGAGTGCATCCGCTGGTCTCTTAAAAATTAAATGTATTCAAGCATAGAAACAAAAATTAATGCAAGTATATAATAATATGAATAGAATGTTTAACGTGCTTGGGAACGAAAATAAATGTCTCAAATTCCAGTTTCACTCAAGCAGACACATCACTAATAAATCTGGAGAAATGGTGACACCTTAATCGCATCCGGAGTGGCATCGAGTCTTAATCCAGGTTGAGTATCCACTGTAAATGTAATTACGATGCAAAAACAGTTTTAAAAAAAATTTCTGCGTTTGGGGCTTTTACCCATTGTCCACTAAAATCACTGGCCGTTTCGGAAGAATTGGTGACCTATTAAGTAAGCCCTTTTCCCCGGTTCATCAGTTTGTAAATACAAGATTTAAAATTACAAAGCAAATATCATACACTAAACCTTTTTCTTACAGGGTTTTGAGTTCAGGAGTGTAGCACATTGGTACAACGCGCCTAATGCAATCACTGTCTGCACCCTACCAAAACATTTGATTCGATCTCGGTGCACGAACATGATCATGACGAGCCTTTCCCTGTGCGAGCGCAGGGCACCGCGCATGTATGCATGCACTGCACGCGTGCAGCCTCACCTGCCGGTGGTTCTGGAGCAGCGGGGTCCGGCGTCGCGCGAGACTGGCGCCCCCGCGGCCAGCGGCGCGCGCGCTGCGCAGCCGCGCAGGGAGGGAAGGGTTTCGGAGAAGAGAAGGGTGTGGCGCTGCCAACGCCGACGACAAGAGGCGCGCGCTGCAACGCCGATGGGGTTCGGAGCGCCGGGACCGGACAGGGCACAGTCCACCGGAGGTCCTTAGCCCTGGATGACAAGGTTCGATCAGACTTCGAGGTCGTTCTACGGGGTGCTAAACGATTAGAAACGTCCAATAATGATAAGAAAATGTTGGGTCTTTTTTCTTATGTTTTATACGAGTCTGATTTGATAACTGATTTAATACTTTGTGGATCTGGCAAAAGTGAAGTTTGAACATGTCGAAACATTACTTTAACAAAATATCATACAGAACCTTGACATTCTCTGAGGCGGTGACTCAGCAAAGATGCATCGTTTTGGGCGGAATGCAGGATTTCGAGATAATAACGTTAACTAATTAGTACATACCTAATTTCTAGTATTCTTACTATAAACGCATCTTTCTTTACTCAAATGAAACAACTGCCCTTCATCACGCCAATTACCTCGTCAGAAAATACAAATAACTTGTAAGTAAACTTTATCATTTTCTTTGGAAATTTTCCTTGTGCAAGATAACGTTGTTTTTCAAGAATCCTTGCCTTTGAACTTTATAGTTGCTGAACATAGATGCCGAGAGGAAAGTGCTATCTTCAACCTTATATTTATTGTTAATAAAAGGGGAATTTAGTGTTATTAATTTGCAGATCTAATGAGTTAATCGTCGCCACTAATGAAAAATTTATTTTATTTATTTAGTTGTTTAATTATTTATTTGTTTATTTATTTAGTTGTATATTTGTTGATTTATTTATTTAGTCAAAAACTGTATGTGACGTATGGGGGAGAAAATGTTTATTGATGAATTTGTGTTAAGAAGTGGAGACATCGGACTGGCATGCTTTTTGGTACAAGGAAGATCGTTTCAAGAAGTTATTTGGAGCATCGGTGGAAAGGTCTGTTGTTGAAATTATAATATCGTAAAAATTCGCATGGCTAGAGCCTCTGAGAGCACATACCTCACAACTAGACGACATGGATATTCCCCTCTTCTTCTGATTGTTCTCTTGGGTTATTCTTTGTATACTCTATCAAGAAATGTTCAACGTTTTTCGATTTCGACATTTTCCCTCTTTTGTTTGATTAAAAAATAGGCTTGTATCGTTTCGTTCAAGAGAATACAGAATATCTCACCAACCATGTGTGACCATCCGTTTGCCGAGGTCTCGGAAAACGGAGCACATCAATATTCAAGAATAAGATGAGCTGTTTGAACGCGCGCCAACGCGCATGAATACAATTGAAAATGAAAACTAGAACATATCCGTAAGGGAGCGTCTCGGTAGAGTATGCGACACCGAGAGTCGGGAGAAAGAAAGCTTTTTTTTTCTGAAGTAACAGCTGGAGAATGAGGACCTACTGATCACGAGAAGGCGGCACCGCGTCCCACTAGGACTTCAGGACTGCATCTACGATAAAACTTTCAAGACATTCGAGGAGGTAATTATCATATTCAAGGCAATAAAACAATTCATCAGGAAAAGGATGAAAGTATAAGTGATGCATTTAAAATCTTTAAGAGAGGGGAGGTGAATAGATGAAACTAACGAGGCCATTCATTTTTTTTCTTTGCAGTTTTTTCTTATTTTATATTTATTCTTCGTATACGATAGACCAGTTGTCGTATTGTAGTTTCTTTTAAAATGAATTAAAACCCAGTTACTTCTATAAAAGAATACGAAAAGAGTATCAACGGAAAACGAGACGGAGGCCACATCGTGAGTTGAACAGCGGTTCTGCAGGGGGGCGGCTTTGCGACCGAGCTGCAAGGACAAGGACCCCGGAGCGACGGGAAAGAGTCGACGCCGAGATTTCTACGCCGTGAAAAGACACAGTAAGGTCGTGCCAACTTGAACAATTTGTAGATATTAGAAGGAATAATTTGTTTCAGAAAGAAAGATTAGTACAGGTTCTTTATACGATATTCTGTAAAAATAGAATCAATCTTTTTTTTTCAAGAAAACTTAGCTAATTGTAAAGTTGCAACTAGGAATTTACGACTGGAATGATTAGTAAAATTTTTGTATTCTGTGAAATTGATTTAAATGAGAGAAAGGAAAAGGTAGAATTATTGAAAGTGTGTTGTTTCTTTTTCACAAGACAAAATTTTTTGTATATGAAAGTGTTTTATGTTCATTGACTGTAACAGCAATTTAATTAGAATATACTAGAAGTGGAAAGTGATTCGACTTGAGTTTCTGTAAATGCATTCAATCCACAACGGCCACACGACCCTGATCCCCGCTATTCTAATTGTTTTTTTTATTTTGCGCCCACCTTGAAAACCCATTCTGAGCAGCTGGGGGGGGGTGGGTCGCAACTAGCCCATAAGGGGCCTGATTTTTGGGATGCATTTACCAAAACTCGATTTGAAAACTGAGACCAAAATTTGTGAACCAAAATTTCTAGTACAATTGAATCACACCACTAAGATTGCTGAACAGGTTACAGGGGAAAAAAGTGTTGTGTAAAAGTGTGTTTTTCTGGAGTGTTTTTAAAAAAGGGTATTATATGAAAGTGTTATCTGTTGAGATAGTGTTTGGTATTTCTTGAAATATTTTGTGAAAGGTGTATGGTGTCGGGGGAAAAGAATTGATTGATTCTAGGCAGTTAATAGATTCAAAATGGCAGATAAGATAACATGGCTGGGAATTTACTACTGTGGAAGGAACTGAGGAATCAGATAGCGATAGGGAAACTGGGGGACAAGCACCAGGCAGATGATCGGGGAGGAAACGACAGGAGAACAGGAACGGCAGGAGAAACCAGTGAGACGTCGCGACAGAATCACAGCCAACGCCAACACGAGATCGGGATGGGGAAGAACGAAACCTCGAGGGGGCTAATTCAATGATGCAACGGTTAATAGGTCAATTTATGCAACAATTAGATGTGAGGTTAGTCATGCAGGAGGAAAAAACAGAGGAAACCATAAAAAAATTAGGGGTTTCTTTGGAAACTAAACTAGAGGAAAATAACTCGGCAATAAATGCTTTTTGGAAACTAAACTAGAGGAGAACAAGGTTACTTTGAAACTAAATTAGAGGAGAACAAGGCTACTTTGGAAACCAAATTAGAGGAAATAACTGGCAATAAATGCATTGAAACAAAATTCACGGAATTCGACACGAAATTAGAAGAAAATAATAGAAGTTAGAAGAAAATTTAAAAGCACAGTTTACTGAATTAGGGAGCAGGGGAAGGTCGAATTTAAGGGGAGGTTCAAACAAGAATTAGCACAGAACATGAGAACTTAGAGAAAAATTCACGGAGCTAGGACTTGAATTAGAAGAAAAGGCTGACTGCTAACGAAAGAATTTGAAACTGGGATCGAAGCACAATCGATTTTATAACCGCCGTATCCGACAGGCAGATTGAGGAGAACAAGGGGGAAAAAAGTTCCAGAAATTAGTTACTGAACAAGTTCGGGTTTCGCAATAAATTAGATAGGGGAATAAAGGCTTTTTCTGAACAGGATGGCGTTCTACAACATCAAATTAAAGCATATAAGAATGAAGTAATAGAACTAAAAAATCAATTAGAAAAATTTACCATCGAGTGAGGAATGTTCAGCCCAGTATGTTTATTCCCGTGTACTCCAAATTTTCTGCAGCGGGAGATGAAAATCCATGTGTATTTATGAAAGAGGTAGATAATTTTTTTTCTTTAAATTGTGTTCCGACAGTAAAAAAACTGAATCGTTTATCAGATGTTGCAGGGTAATGCACGAATCTGGGCAGATAGTTTAGAGAGTTTCCCAAAACTATGGCCGAACTCAAAAAAAAATTTTATCTGAGATATTGAATAATGAAACTCAAATCAATTTTAAAGTTAACGTAATGTATGGTACGTGGAAGAAGGGTACGATGTCCATGCAGGAATATGCAAGGGAGAAATTAGTTTGTTTCAAATTATGTACCCGACGATCCCGGGATGAAGAAATTGTCTGTTTATTAATACGTCATTTTCCTTCCTCGACGCAAAATTTGCTTAAAAATCTCTTACCAATGTCCACTAAAAAATTAATAACGCAGCTAGGATTGTATGATGCCATTCGTGTAAATGAAAGGTTACAGAAAGAAGGGCAAATGCTAATGTCCGGTAAATGGTCAAGATAGCAGGCAGCAAATAAATTAAGGCAAACCAGAAACGGGAGAAACTTACAAACCGGAAACATTAAAGAAAAAAAAACTTATGCTAGAAAGACGGGACCTGTCTGGGGATAGAAAGAAAAATTTATTGATAGAGGAGTTTTCCAACCCAGAAATACAGGACAAGTACATCTCTGGACATGAGTCGGAAAATTAGAAAGGTTTGTTTCGACACGACATCCCGCCGCAAACCAAATAGAACAACCTAGTGAAGAAGAGGTGGATATTATCAATCGAATTAATCTCATTTGATGATGAACGTGGAACGAAGAAGAACAAATGCAGATCGGATCCAGGAGGCAGTGTCCGAGAATTAAAAGAAAGGGAGGGTGTTGATACTTCGGTATTAGTAGAACAGGTTGTGCAACTTCCGTCATAGCTGAAAGTTTGTTGCATGAATTAAAGAACAAAGGAGGAGGTCCCTCACATTGCCGCTCGTGAAATCTTTTCTGATAGGTGGAATCGAAAATCAAACCAATAACAAGACAAGTTTATTTGGAAATGAGATAGGCAAGAATAAGTATCGTTGTGTGTCTTGAGCGCCGGAACTTTTATATCCACTCATACTGGAGTCGATTTCATGAAACAACACGGAGTTGTTATCAACTTAGAGAACAATACTTTAACTTTGAAACCGAATAATCAGGGGATCTCGAATTTGATTCGTTCAATGGAATTTTTGGGGAGGCTAATTGTTTGGAGGAAGAAGAGGGAAACCCACAAATTCGTTCGAGGTGCAGAGAAACGATAATCTCAATGCATACAGAAAACAGTTAATAAGTATTACTTAGAATCAAAAAGGTTTTACAAAAACAAGAACCCAGTAAAAGATTTTCAATTGAAATAGAATTAACAGATAAAACACCATTCACGGGTTCCCAAATATGTCATTCCAGAAAACATAGGAAGAGGTGGATAAGCTCATTGCTACCATGGTCAAAGATGATATCATCATGAAGCCCAAAAACCCTCTTATCTAAACTGATAGTGCCGTAGAAAAGAGTAATGGAAGATAAGGTGTGTTTAGATGCAAGGATTGAACGTTACCCTACCGTACAGAGACAGACCGTTGCTTTAGAGGATTTAATAATCAATTATCCGGCATCAAGTGGTTGAGTTCAACCGATTTCACTGCATCGTATTGGCAGATAGCGATAGCACCGGGAATGTAGACAATATACAGGATTTATTCCCCGGGAATTTCTGTATGTTTTCAAAAGAATGCCTTTTGGGACTCAAGAACAGTGCATCTGCTTTTGTACAATGTCTAGACAATATCATTGACAGAGAGATGTCTAGCGATGTTTTTATCTATATTGATGACGTGCTCTGTATTCGAAGACATTTGAAGAACACATGAACAAGCTAGATATTTTGTTGAAACGTCAATTGAAAATAATTTACAACTGAATTTGAGAAAGAAATTTTGCACTAACAAGAAGTTCCTAGTGAGGGACAGTTAACGAGTCAAAATGAATATGGAAAAGATGGAAGATAGATAAAATTGCACCGCTAAAAACACGAAACAACTTAAAAGTTTGTTGGGTTGCGTCAATTATTACGCCAGATTTATTCCTAATTTCGCCATGCACATTGAAATATTTCTTCCGTTCTGCGAAAGCACACTAGATGAAAGTGGAATACAATCGAAAGTACAATTTACAGTTTGCACCATTTAAAGAAGGGAAATAAATGGAAAAAATGATGAAACAAACAGATAAAGTAAACTGACAAGAACTGTAAAAAGAAAAGAAAAAAAACAGGAGGGAGAAAGAAGGAGATAAAGAATAAAGACGAAAGAAGAAGGAGAAGAAGAAAGAAGAAGAAGGAGAAGGAAGAAACAAGATAGCCTGACATTCCAGAATCAAGAACAGAAGAAAGGAAGAGCATCAGTTTGGTTAAAAGATTTTTCGGCATATAAATCAAATCTACAAAATTTTTTTTTCCGAAAGAAGGGGTTATGACCACCCGTTGCCGAGGTCTCGAAAACGGAGCACATCAATATTCAAGAATAAGATGAGTTGTTTGAAGGGCGCGCCAACGCGCATGAATACAATTTGAAATGAAAATAGAACTATATCCGTAAGGGAGCGTCTCTAGAGTATGCGACACCGAGAGTCGGGAGAAAAAAAGTTTCTTTCTGAAGTAACAGCGGGAGAATGAGGACCTACCGATCACGAGAAGGCGGACCGCGTACTACTACGGACTTCAGGACTGCATCTACGATAAAAACTCTCAAGACATTCGAGGAGGTAATTATCATTTTACAAGGCATAAAACAATTCATCGGGAAAAGGATGAAAGTAAAATGATGCATTTAAAATCTTGTAAGAGAGGGGAGGGAATAGCATAAAAACTAACGGGGCCCTTTCCCATTTCTTTCGCAGTTTTTTCTTATTTTATATTTTTTCCCGTATACGATAGACTCAGTTGTCGTATTGTAGATTCTTTTAAATATGGAATTAAAAGCAGTTAATTCTATAAAAGAATACAAAAAAGAGTATCAACGGAAAACGAGACGGGGGCCCACATGGGAGTTGAACAGGGGTTTCCCAGAGGGCGGCTTTGCCCCCGACCGAGCTGCAAGGACAAGGGACACCGAGCGACGGGAAAGAGTCGACCCCGAGATTTCTACGCCGTGAAAAGACACAGAAGGTCGTGCCAACTTGAACAATTTGTAGATATTAGAAGGAATAATTTGTTTGAAAGAAAGATTAGTACAGGTTCTTATACCGATATTCTGTAAACAATAGAACAATCTTTCTTTCAAGAAAATTAGCTAATTGTAAAGTTGCAACTAGGAATTTACGACTGGAATGATTAGTCAAAGTTTTAAGTATTCTGTGAAATTGATTTAAATGAGAGAAGGAAAATAGTGTATTTAAATTATTGAAGGTAGTTGTTTCTTTTTCAGCAAGACAAAATTTTGTATATGTAAAGTGTTTTATGTTCATTGACTGAAACAGAATTTAATTAGAATATACTAGTAAGTGGAAAGTGATTCGATTTGATTTTTGTGTAAATGATTAATCCACAACGGCCCACACGACCCTGACCCCCGGGCCTATTCTAATTGTATTTTTATTTTGCGCCCACCTTGAAAACCCATTCTGAGCTAGCTGGCGGAGGGGGTCGCAATGGACCAGACCTTCCCCCAACTTCTAAATGGCTCACGAAATCGAAGTGGTTTTCACTCAACAATGAGGAATCATGGAGCAAGTAATATGCCATTGATATATTGTTTGAAATACTTTTAGGTCTGGATAAATTTAATCATCTTTATATTTTAAATAGAACTGATATTTTTCTTCAGCAATTATATCAAAAAAGAATAAATGATGATATATTATTTTTATTGTAATCTAGATATAGATAAAAAGGAATGAGCGTATTGTGTCGCACATATATGCAAAAACTACTGACCGATTGGCTGAAATTTTCACTTTTGTTCTTATTAGTAATGAGTGTTTAAAGAGTGGTTTGAATTAAATCGGGGACATGGGACATTGTTGTTGTTGATGATGTTGTTGATGTTGGGGCGGGTGATTTACTGGTTTATAAGACTAAGCGCCCTAGCCCTACGCAACCCCCGGGACCGTACATGTATTAATGCGTCTTCACTGTATTCTGCCTCTGTGATTGTGGGAAAATCGGCCGAAATTATGACTTGAATCTCGGAAAAATAAATCATTCGCCAAGATAGTATCATAGCGAACGCATGCTCATATTTAAGGGGGAACTTTTTAAAAATAGGAAACTTGACAACCATGTCCAAACCAGGGCAAAACAAACCATACTTATGGAGAGTTCAACTATTAAAATATTTGCGAGCGTAACACGGGTCTACAATCACGTGACCAGAGTGTGTGATGTATAATACGCTGCAATAACGAAGCATTGCCGGGTCCAGTAGTTTGAGTAAAAATTAGACCTTCTGATATATGGTTTTAAATTAAATGAAACAATATTTCCTCTAGCAGCCCTTTTTAACTGTCTCCTTAGGAATGTTAACCTGCGGCGCGGGGACTTTACTGGTGGAGGGGGGCTGAGTGATGTGGCAACAGGAATAGAGGAGAACTACAGCAATCCATGGTCGTGTCACGATGGACAGAGGAACAAACCAATATTAACGATGGGAATGAAATATTTTTTCCATTCATTTATCCACATTAACTTTCCCTCTTGTTGAAATTTCCCAAAACATCGATGAAAGTATAGCGTCCCAAATCCTGCAATAAGTTCGTCAGCCCTTATACACGACTGCATATTTGAATAAATTGCTTTGGAGGAAATAATTTAATACCTACATATTTCATTCTGTTTTTCATTATTATCTAAATTCTCTTTAGTAAATTTACAATGGAGGTTTATTGACGGCAAAAAAAAAAATTTATACTTTTATAATTTCATTATCAGAGATATAGTAAAATCTTCAACCTTTTTTTCCCCCCCGCTTCCTTTTTAAGTTTTTAAAATTCCTGTTCTTTACAGCAAGTAGACACGAGTTCTATTCTTGTTATGTTCGAAAATGACCTTTTTTATTAACTTCCTACACTACCAATTTTTTAACCTTTTCAATTATCGTTTTACTTAATCATCATTAAAATGATCGATGTTTTAGAATTTCAATCAGTGAAAGAAAAGTTCAATTCTCATGAATCAATGGAAAATCTTTCATCTGATCGCTAATATTGATGTGTGTTGCCGTGTCCTTCCCGTCAAGATCACGGATTGCTGAAATTGCCCTGCCACCCCTTTCACCTCTCCTCTTCCTGTAACGGTCACGGGGGGGAAGCGAAGGCCATCTTCCGAAAGCGACAGTTTCAAGGGTCTTAGAAAAAGTCGCCTTAATTTAAAATCACATGTCAGGGAGTATTATTTTATTGTCAAAATACACAAAACATTAACAAAATATCATTGAATTTCATTTTTTAATTATCAATTGCTAGTGAGAAAATATGTAGTTCCATTGAAAAATCAAAGATGATTAAATTTTCTAAAACTGGAAACATTATGAACAAAACCACTACTATATTCCTTCCCCATTTCGATTGTTGAGCGAAAACGGCACTTGATATCGTGAACCGTTTAGAAGGTATGAGGGTGGCCAACAGTTGTGAGACACCGGATATTGACCAAAATATTATTCTATTATCATCTGTCGATAATATGGGGATATGGCCCCTAATACGGGAAAAGTAGGGGAATATATTCCCCGTCATTTAATTTCAAAGAGTTACTTTAACTAGTATAATGTAAATGTAACTATAATGTAACTATAATACTGTAGTATTTGCAAGTTGTACAAAAAATTTGTTTTAATGATTAGAAATATATTGATCAATCCTGAATGTCATATTGCGGATAAAACAACTCTCTCAAGAAAATATCGATGGACAAATAGAAGTGAACAAGTCAAAAAAATTTCCCCTTTGAATTAAGAAGTTGGAAACGTTCCTCAACACATTTTATGTACGAAAACGTCATAACTCAATCTACAAAATTGGCCGCGAGATGGGGGGAATGTCGTTTGCCATTTTAAGAAAGATGACAGAGGGTTATCTAGAATAACGTCACAATTTCACTTCAGGTCAGGCAGCTGAAGAGGAACTTAGCAGCCGTGTCGAGAAGAACGTCAATCTCGTTGTGGCAAATTATTTTAGTGTATTATGAAGAAAAGTGTCATATTTTAAGAATATGCATTTGATTACTAATGTATCAAGATAAAATAAACATACAGTCCCAGATATATTCAAGAAAAGTGTCATATGGTCGGGGAAGAGTTGATTCTAAAAGAGTAATGTCGTTGAGTCTTAAGATCGACTAAATTGAACTGCCCACGGACTCCAAATATTGCATTTGTAAGTTTTTTTTACATCGTAGGAATAATCAACTTTGGGGTAGAGTCAATGAAATTCACTTGCAAAAGAATGACAAATCTTCAAATGGCTCTCCTGAAAATGATGTATTTTGATTCGTGTCACTTTTCTTGAGTGCCATCGATATCAACTTTGGCGATTATCTTGGGGAACAAATCCGATTGTGACTTTCCAGCCAACACACGTTTGGGAAAAATCGTCAGTTAATCGTTGCAAAAACAGCAACCAATGTACCCTGTTGCGGCAGAATGGCTAGTAAAGGTTATCTTTATCTTGACCTTCTTATCCATTTTTCCCGCTTGGCCGAATTAGCCGAACATAAAAATAATTAACGTGCCGGAGAGTAGCACCCTCGCAAAATTACAGTCTGCTCTGGTCATACTGATTGACCTATCGATTGTTATCACGAATTTGCACGTAGAGCCCCCACAGACCTGAAGGCAAGAATTAGATTAAACAAACCTTCTACCAAGAGATTTTTTACATTTTTTTAAAAGACTACAAAAGACAAAAAACTCTTTCTAATCTAGGAAATGGTCTGGAGGCGAGGGCGGCAGTGTTGTGAAGTAAGGGAACAGAGCGTTGACAGTTCGTCATTTTGTAAACAAAAGATTTAGCGAACCGAAAGCAGCGAGAATTTTGTAGACAACCGAAAGCAGCGAGGTAAGCAAAGCAGCTAACTTATTATTCAATTATTTCCCCCTCTTTGTAATAACATTTGCTATTAAATTATTACTATTCCCGTTTCTTATTTTTTCTTCTTTCGTTCTTTTGAATATGAGAATGTATATTTGTTCAGTTATATTATAATCTGAAATTTGAACTGCATTTTCTGTATTAATTTCCTCGTCACATTTCATTTTTGCAATTTTATCTGCTATATGTTCTCTTATTTTGCAAACATATAATGTGTCTTTCTTTATTGATATTTTATAATGTTTGATTTGTATGCTACTAATCCCCTGTTGCATTTCTTCCTTTTTTTTGAAATTTTATTTTGCTATTTGTAACTAAAAACTTTAAATGTATCCATTAATTGTCATTTAATTTTCTATCTTATTTTTTATTTATTTATAATTTTGTTATATTTTTTTTGTATCTTGAGACTGAGATGTCGGCAAGCCGTCGAAAGCCGCTATCTTAATAAAACTAATATGTTGATGAAGATTATTTTTATTTCTTCTCATAAGAACGTCAACAACACCACATCAGAATTCCCACAACGTAACAGTAAAAAAATAAAACTAGTGAGCATGTTCTTGTGAATTTGTTTTCATAATGGTATTGACAATTGATGTTTTAAAATATAGTTTTTTTAAAAGATTCCGAGTTTAAATTCAAATTACTCTAATTGAAAAATTGATAATAACGTCAAATATATAATTTTAATATTGTTTATAAACTAAAATATACAAATTAATCACAATGATAAATTAAATAGCATGACTATAAATAAATCAAATTAAATTGGTTTCTTACATTTTTTCTCACCTATTACGTAATTTCATTAAAGAAAAAAATAATAATGCTGGGAAAGGGGAAAATGACCAATTTTTCAGAAAATACGAATTCTAGGTACCTGCATTGAAACAATGGATAAAAAGGGCCCCAAAGCGTAGTAAATTACTGCCTCTAATATGTTGTGTATTCAAAACCAGATTTTGTGGTCCTTGGTACTGAAAAATTGATTTAAGCCAAAACGTCTTAAGCCAAAAGTCTGTCCACGGCCCGCTCGGTCGTCCATACCTCCTTCAACGTCCGTCCACGTTTTGTAAGTCCGTGATACAGAAAACGGCAAATCATTTAACGCACGCGAAAAAGACAGAAACGTTCGCGGAAATCATAATAATTAAACAAATGAAATAAAACAAAAATTAACATTGAAAAACATTAATATTTATTATATAAATTGATTTTTGTCCTTAATGAAATATTTCTAAACTCAATGTTGCTAGAGCAATTGATAAGTTGTCGATTTTATTATAACAGGTTCTCGGAAATTCAGAGGTAGGAAATATCGGCGCGGTCTATGGTCCATTTGCTAGGGTACTGATCAAGCATATCCCGGTGTTGATCGGAGAAACAACGGAGAACTACCAATCAGGGGCAGCTGGCTCTAGAATTCTTCTCCAGACAGCGACTGAATTCGACCTAGCTTTACAAGTTAGGTCGAAAATCTTCCCACGTCGGGACTCAATGTAGGACCTCCAGGTCAGCACTGCAGTGACATCAGTTGATGCACTGAGCCATCTCCCGGTACGAAAATGAGACTTATGACTTTTTTAAAATTTCTTTCTTCGTCCTGGAAAAATTAATCCAAAAGCTTTTTTTAGAAAATTTTTAAATGTAAAATGATATATCAAAATTAATGTCTCCTTCAAATTCCCATGGCCTCAGTTTCGACCAATTCAATCGGGAAATATCAATTTTGGGGAACAATATGTGAATGGTTTAGTTCCTAAGCGTTGATCACGGGCGAATAGACCGTTTTGCCGTCAATCGATTTTGGCTATCCAGGGCCCTTTTTTTCTACAAAATTTACAAAGAAAGAATTTGAGGAATAGGAACGTGTCATGGATAGTGGCGGCTGTGTCTCCAAAAAAGAGGGTTGCAGCTCAATCGAATGAAGAATTTAGATAAATGGATTATAATGAATATCGTTGTATCCTGGGAATTGCGAAATAATGGTAGCTACAAACTGTTTTCATATGCCTCCAGAAACACAATGCTTTTTCAAACTTTCTGGTATGTCGTTTAAATCTTCAAACATAACAAAAAGAAAAGATTCATAATGTTTTAACCCAGTCTTAGACCTGTTACTGCATCTCCCAAAAAAATTACGGAGACAACAAACAAAGCTGGCTTCTGAATCCCAACCACAGAACCATCTGTATTTACTTTAAGAATCATTTGAGAATTTTCGATCAAATGCTTTTTTTTGATGTTGTTGTTGTTGTTTGGGTTTTATTTCAATTGTGGAATTTGATTTGGGTTGTTGACGTTCTTATAAGAAGAAATAAAAGAGGTCATCTTCGTCAACATATCAGCTTATTAAGATAGTTTTTTCGACGGCTTTGGGTGTCATCGTCAGTCTACAGGATACAGAAAGATACAACAAAATTATAAATAAATACACAATAAGATAGGGAAAAATTTAAAATTACAATTAATGGATACATCTAAAGTATTTAGTTACAGATAGATAAAATTTCAAAAAAGGTGGGGGGAAAAGCAACGGGGGGATTAGTAGGTTCAAATTAAACAAAAATCAATACAGAAAGAAAATTGTATGATTGCAAAAAATTAGGGAACATATAGCAGATAAAATTGTAAAAATGAATTGGGGGCGGGGGGGAATTAATACTGATACAAGCAGTTCAAATTTCAGATTATAAATATATGTGAAGAAATATATATTCTCATTTCTTCTTCTGTTATTTCATAAGGATTTATCCAGAAACAGACAGCCTGACAGCAACACATATATGATAGACAAGAGACAAACAACCATCCCGGCGGTCATGAACCTCCGCGACCCGTCGGATCGCAACGGTGAGTCGGATACTGTCTTACCCAGCTCGGCTATCCAGGTTTTGAAATTTTGAAAACTTTCTTTAAAACTTGGGCGTACTTTTCATGAATCCCTGACATTTTCAAAATTTTTCAAAAACGGCTCCAAATTGTTTCTTTAAATTTATTTTACGAACAGAGTAAACTAAAATAAAAGTGGCATAGGTCCTATTTCCAGGTCAATCTCAACTTTCAAAAATTGCAAAACTTTGAATTTTTTTCCTGCAACAAAAATTGAAGACACAGATTTTTCCTTCAAACGAAATTTGTTACCCATAAGTAGTTCTTTCATTAAGTCATGGATTTTGAAAAGTTTAGTAGTTTTTGTACAATGAGCGTGCAAAATTTGCAATTTTAAAAGTTACAAAAACATGATTTTCAAACACTGTTCCAAATTTTTCTTTAAATTTTTGGTAGGGTTAGTGCCCAAAAACCCTAAACTGATGACTAAACGTCATATTGTTCTATTCTTTTGTTGTTGTTTTTTTTAAAAAATTTCAAAAAGTAATTGTTTTGACTTTTCTCTAGGTTTTGGGAATATTTTTAGGGCGATTTCTTCAGACTATTAGATTTATGAGTACATGTACATTAAATAATATATAAAGTTTCTCGAAAACTCAATAGTTTTCTGTAAAAAAAGAGCTCAGATTTACTCATTTTCAATAACGCTCAAATGTCATTTTATCAAAAATGTCTCTAAATTTTTTCTTCAAATTTTTACAACGGATAATGGTAATGACACGTTTAACATGATGTAAAGTTAATTTTGGTGTATTCTTCTGTTTTTTCAAAAATTACACAAATTCAATTGTTTTGAAATACCCCTACGCTGTTAATATGACATTTCAATGAATTTGATTCATTATTGAATTTGAGTGAAGTTCTTCGAATTACGTCAAATGAAGTTTTTTCGAAAACTCAATAGATTCTGTGAAAGAGGTTCAATTTTGCATTTACAGTAACGCGCAACGCCGTTTCTTTAAGAGAGCTCCAAATTTTTCAATGAAAATTGCATTACTACAAGGTTTTAGTCTTCTTTAATATTTTAAATAATATTTCGGTTCTACTGCTTAGAAACCGAAAGTTGAGAACATTTTTTAAAAATGTACTTAAGGATATATGGCAGCTGGCAAGAAGGAAGGGAAAGAGTAAAAAGGAACAAACCACACCAAGAATAATTAAAAACTTTGCTAGGAGAAAGTCTGTGCCATTTTGTAACACCTCTAGTTTCACTTATATTATATTTCAATAAATTTTGAAGACATAGAGTTGGCTTCTAGACCCTTTAATATATAGTTTTTTTTCTTTTCAATAGGGTACGATCAAAATGGATTTTTTAAATTCTCCACTGCATTCGTTGTCTAATACAGAAAATGAATATTTAACACTTGTAATCTTCTAAACTAACCTAGGATAAAAATAACAACAAATTCTTGTCCCAAAGTGGAAATGATTCTTGCCCGCAGACACCGGCAGCAGGAGGATCGACGACAACACGCCAGCAAGAACAACAATAAAATCAACAACAAAAAATAATTGTGGTTCGAATTCTCAAATATACACTGGTATGCATAACAAAGCAAAATGACCACGTGGATAAGATATGCATGCAATGCCAGAGGTCTACATACAGCTGATCAAAAGACCTTGCATATAAATAACCTAATTAATATCGTCAAAATCGAATTTATGTTCCCTAATAACGCGCAACTAATAAAATAAAATACGTATATATACAATTATTAGACGTAGGCAAACCGAGTACCCCCGAGTAACCATATTCCAGAGACCTCACAAGTTCCAAGGAAAATTACGGCGGCAATCTTCGAACACAGAAGGCAAAGAGACACAAAAGTCTAATTTGTTGATCCCAAATTAAACTGGCATAGATGCAATGAACAAATATTTTATTTTAAAAATATTTAAAAGCGTATTTATTCTAAATATCTTACAGGTGCAATTTAAATGTATTTGCATTAATAGCAGACTACTGATGATACGGTATTAAGATACGGTATATTTATAAAACTGTGACGTGATTTTTTTATTGTGTTATTCGTAATCTACGTATAAAATTGAGTATGTTGCGCACTCTTCCTGGGGATAAAAATACTGTTCCCTAGTGCTATCTGACGGTTGTGCAACCGTGCAAATCTAAGCACGAAACATCATTGGAAACAGGATTTATCCAAATTTTTGTTACTAGGCGCGACTATAGGAGTTTACCGACGACAAAATCGCATTTTTCGCTCCAGCATTACAACACTTTCTCTTTACTTCGCAAGTCCATAGCAGGCGAGAAAGTAAACAGATGAGAAAGCCTGCAGTGAATATTACTTTTGATGTGAACAATTTAATGTTTAATTTATAAGAGATATAAAGAATTCCTAAAAGTTTTTTAAAGAGCAAGGGCCAGTAGCAACCAGCTGTATCTTGTATACTATACTAGCAAAATACCCGCGTTGCCAGGTTTTTCATGTTCAAGAGGAATGGAAGAGGAAAGATTAATTGTGTACAAACCACAGTGTTTATGAGTATTATTTTAATGTAGTTGGTTAAAATTTTAATAAAACACTATAATTTTCTTCATTTTATTTTACAGTACATTGTTATTAGATTTTTTCTCAAACACTGCTACTGGCTTCTAGCGAACTTATTAGATACCAGTTCTCCTGCCCCTACTTGGCCTTTGGGTAATATACGCTGAGATGACAAAAGTCATGGAATAGTAATATCCGTATATACAGATGGCCAGTAGCAATATACAAAGGTATAAAGTACAGTGCATTGGTGGGGCTTCAATCGTACTCAAATGATTCATGTGAAAAAGTTGATGGCCGCACGACGGGAATTAATATGCTTCGAACGCGAAATGGCAGTTGAGCTAGACGCATAGGACGTTCCGTTTCGGAAATTGTTAGAAAATTCAGTATTCCGGGATCCACAGTGTCAAGACTTAACCGCGAATTCCTCATTTCAGGCACAACGGACATTTCATCAGACCATGGAGGCCAACAGCCCTCACTAAATGACCGGGGAACAGCGACGTTTGCATAGAGTTGTCAGTGTTAACAGACAAGCAATACTGCGTGAAATAACAGAAATCGATGTGGACGTACGACGAACGTATCTGTTAGAACAGTGCGGCTAAATTTGGCTTTAATGGGCTGTGGCAGCAAAGACCTACTAGAGTGTCTTTCCTAACAGACAACATCGCCTGCACCGCCTTTTCCCCGGCTCGAAACCATATCGATAGGCCCCAGCGACTCGGAAACCGTGGCTAGTTCAAATGAGTCTCAAATTCAGTTGGTAAGAGCTTTGGTGGAGTTCGAGTAGAGCGCGGACCCACGAAACCATGGATCAAGTTCTCAACAAGGCACTGTGCAAGCTGGTGGTGTCTCCATAATAAAATGGAAGGTTTCACATGGAATGGACTGGGGCCTCGAGTCCAACTGATCCTATCATTGACAGGGAAATGGTTACGTTCAATTACTTGAAGACCAATTGAAGCCATTCGTTGACATCATATTCTCAAATATGGAATTTTTATAGATGACAATGCACCATGTCACTATTGTTCATGATTGGTTTGAAGAACATTCTGGGCAATTCGAGAGAATGATTGCCCACTCAGATTGCCCCAAAATGAATCCCATCGAACATTTATGGAGCACAATCGAGAGGCCATTTCGTTAACCAAATCGTGCAAGGCAACACTTATCGCAATTACGGACGGCTATAGAGGTTAACACATGTCAATAGTACCGGCACAATGGGACACAAATTGGCAAAAGCCAATAAATGTGAAATTTAATAGGATGAAGGATACACAACAGGGTACATCAAGTTCCAAAATATTGCAAAACACCATATGCAACCTCACTGAAGTCACAGCAGTGGCCTGCTGTGAATACAGTAGATGTGGAAATGGAATCGAAATCAATATTTCATGCTCTACGAATGAAAAGATAGAACTAGCGGTGCTAAAATAGTACGTACTTTCTCCCGTATTTTCATGAAAAAAATTTTAAAAATTGTACATTAACTTATTTTAAAAATCTATCTTTAGGAACAGATTTCATTAAGGGAAAAAAACTTTGAATATTTTAGTTGTCGATTCCTACACTCCGAAAAAACCTTATACTATTGCAATTTTCGAAAATTCAATGTTTTCAAAGAACATGAGACCTGCACTGTACTCTTAAATGTCCTTCACACAATCCAACAACAAGGTTTAATCCAAAAAAATGTAGCCTTTTTTATTTGGAAATTGTCCCAGGGGCTTTCATGTAACGTAACCATCAAATTAAAATACAGATTTCAAATTCAAGAGGCCGCGACATTAGTCAGATCGATTCGCGAATATGAATTTTGAGAAAATTGGCTGAACGGTTTAGCTGCTAGCGTTGCTCACGCACGGTTGTACAGACAGATGTTTGCCGTCATTCGATTTTTCCGAATTAATGACCCACAAAATGGATTCTGGCTATACCACGTGTTAGAGGATTTTTTAAATTTAGCAACTGGATTTATCCATTTTCGTTATCAGAGCCCTGTAATATGTTTTTGCCGTTTTTCGCCCAGCATTATATAACTTTCTATACTCAATAGGAGAAAGCAAGACATAATTAAAAATTATAGTCATACACCCCAATTACGTAATGTTAAAATAATGTACAAACACTACAAGAAGATGGTAATATCCGAAGCATTACGTTTTTTTAGCCCACGCAGTACATTGGGTCTAATTTTCGACGAAAAAGTTGTCTTTCAAATACTAATCACGACGCATCTTCTATAATTCCGTAGTTCCACTAAATTCATCTATTCGTTATCTCGGCGTTCTCATGAAGCCGATATACGATTTGCCATTTTACCTCGAATTCTTAATCCAAACTCCGCTTTAAAACACACTCTTATTTAACTATATTCGTCGCCCGATAATAACTTTACCTGAAGGATTTCCCCGCCCCAGGAAAGCTCTGTTTGGATTCAGGCCCTAATCGCATTAAATAAATTACAAATCTTTGAAAACATACCTAAGGAATAACAGTAAATGCCACCTAGTTTGTCAGCAATTTCACTCCACAACGACATTGCAAAGCACTTTCTTCATTGTGCATTTCTTCTTCATTACGAAACTGCACAATTTCTACAATTATTTAAATCACGTTCAAGGAGCAGTCATTTACGAAATAGGAACTAATGAACCCCACTATCGGCCTGAGAAACAACTCCCCTTTCCTATTTTTCTTCAATATCCTTGACATTAGATATGACATCTATTAGACAATAGAATATTTATTATTTTTTATTTTTATTTTACGTAAAAAATTAAAAAATGCGTATGACGTGCTATGGGAAAAGTGAATGTGTCACATTTTCAAAATTTGTGATCTGTGAATTCTGTGAAATTTTGAATTTTTGAAAGGAGAAAAAACAGAAACTCCTATGTAATAAAATCTATTTTCAAGGATAAACAAGCAATAAATTTTGAATTTTGAAAGGAGAAAAAACAAAACTCCCATGTAATAAAATCTATTTTCAAAGATAAATAAGCAATAAATTTTGGCTCTTATTACTTCCTGCCGCGACAACATGGAAACGATAATTTGAATAATTGTATTTCCACTGAATTCTAGAAGACGTGCGCAAAAAATGAAGTTACATTTATGTCCAGAAGCAAAACAAGGGCCATCTCAGCATTTGCTCAATGAATCAGGAAACTGGACGAAAACCTGATCGAGATGGGGTCATTGACCCGGAAGCTGTAGTACAATAGTTGTTACAGGTTGTTTATACTCATTTATACAGTCCAAATGGTAAATAATGCATTATGTATCATTGTTAAAATTAATGTCACTTTTCTTGTGATGCTCAGTATAGTCTCTAATTGTATAGAAACAGTTATGCAGCAGAAACGATTTCACTTGGGATTTAAACTTTCTATTGAATTTAATCGTTTAATGTCATCTGGCAAAGTGTTTAAAATAATGTACATGTATTGTATGTGAATTTTTTGTAATGAGCTGTTGATACTGTCACCTGATGAATATGATTTCTACGTCGAGTGTTATAGTAATAGACTTCGGCATTTTCTGAAAAAGTATTCCCGCCCTTGAGCAAGTCATTTTTTCAAAACCACTGATTCGTAAATAAAAGACACGGTAATGGTAGAATTCTAGATTAATGAAGAGACACAAAGAATCACGTGGGTGGATTTGGTTATTATTCGTACAATTCGTTTTTGTAATCTAAAAGTCTGGAGCTATAAGATGTATTTCCCAGAAAATTATGCCATATCTCAGGCGGGAATGAACATTCGGAAGTATACACAACGAGAAGTATGAAGGCTGACTGAATTTGCAAGAATTCTGAACGCGTAGCATAATGAACTTAATTTTGTGTTCAATTCATTTAAATGGACGTTCCAGTTAAGGTTTGACTGAATTGAGAGACCTACAAATTTTGTTGCCTTAACATCAGAATGGTTTTCAATGGAGTACAGAATTATTTATTTGAATTCGAAACTGCATTAAAACCGTTTTTTCGTTTACTATTAATTTGTTATTTCGGAACCAATTTGAAACATCTGATATTGTACTATTTACGGTTTCTTTATTGCAAAGGATGTTGATTCTGTGATCCCTACACTAAGTCATATACAACTGAAATTTTGAAAAAAAAAAAAAAGGCTCCTATATAATAAAATCTATTTCAAGGATAAAAAGCAATAATTTTGCTCTTATCCATGTTGTCCTTCGAATAATACTTCCTGTCGCGACAACATGGAAACGATAATTTGAATAATTGTATTTCCCACTGAATTCTAGAAGACGCACAGAAAATGAAGTTACATTTATGACCGAAGCAAAAAAAGGGGGCCATCTCAGCATTTGCTCAACGGATCAGGAAACGGGACGAAAAACCTGATCGAGATGGGATATTGCGTTTACCGTCTCACCAACCGCATTTATTTCAAATCCTTGTCATGATCCTCTAACAATTGTTTCGAGAATTATCCTCTTTAAAAATCTTGGTTGAAGGTTTCAGCTAAAAATTACTATTAAAATGGTGACAACTAGTTACCCCTTCACTTTGCTGGTACAAAATTACTTGGAGACCAACTGAAAAGCCTCGCGCTGAACGTTGTACTGCCCGTCATTATGAAACAATGACTCAAATGACAGAATTCGAGTAAATGCTGATCACGAACGTAACGCTTGGCCTTTTTTTCATGGGAAAAATTGGAGGATATTAAATATTTTTCAATTAGTAATCATTAAATAATTAATGTCATTATATTAACGTGTTAGATTTCACTTTAATCTCATTATCTATTGGAACGGGTACTACCGTCACTTCGAAGAGGGCGCCTATTTTCTAATTAATTTGTATCAGCATGTGATTGTATTCTATGTAAATAAGTAAACATACGTGCTCTTATGTGCTATATGAATATAGGGCGTCACATGGAAAGTATCTAATTTTTTCGTAATCTCTGCCAATATAAAATGAACTTTTAATTGTTTGATAATTGACTAATAATCACATATTTATTTTACAATTAATATTCAACGAAATTCATAATAATTCAACGAAATGTTTCAGAAATACTTATTTCCTTTACATCACAAATTCACATCATTCCACTGAGTAGCGCAGAAGCTAAATCTGTTTTCCTTTCATTAATTACATTTCCAGAGAATCGTGGTGCGTGGTCTCTATCCATACCATTTGAAACGTGTGCAAGTGTTGCACCGGATATCTTCTACACACAGCATTTTGAAACTAGCTGTAGAGCAAATGTGCAGATGATAAGTTTCTCCACAATTTTATTTACAGATGGGTGTTCAATCACAGATGGGTGGGGTTTGATCAATGATGGCATTCAAGTCAGATCGCTTTTCTGCAATGTTTGGCATTTTAGACATTTAATTTGTTCTACATTTTGCCCACAGAAAGAACGTGGAGTATTCTTTAACTTTCTGAGAAAGCATTCCTTTATTTTCAAAGACTTTTAGCTGAAAACCATTTACAGGATGTACCCAAA